>JAKTXG010000061.1:0-85598 GCA_030561385.1 Suhomyces bribrorum | reverse complement strand
ACGTCAGTGGTAGTTTGTTGTATCTGAAGGTGTCAAATAGATGATCCGCCAGGCATTGGATAATCCGAAGCTTACAATGCAAATAAGCCACGCGCAAAATTCAACAGTTAAGCATTTCTTTTGATCTTGGGACCACTTTCTTTAGATAGCACCCAGGGTACCACAGACACCAAGAAGTCTCCATGTAACAAGACACTTACATTGTAATTGAAAACGAACCACACGACACCAGGGTTAAAAACAGGATGAATTTAATTCCCCATGAGATCTGCTGTTGCGTTTTACCCTTAGATACATTGAAAAAGCCAGCAGAGGCTTGAAGACGTCAGTGGTAGTTTGTTGTATCTGAAGGTGTCAAATAGATGATCCGCCAGGCATTGGATAATCCGAAGCTTACAATGCAAATAAGCCACGCGCAAAATTCAACAGTTAACGCAAAAAGCCCTGAGCCCAAAGGTTCACCCCCAGGCCAACAATACGGTAACTCACAATGGATCGACATCGAGGCTGACTAGTTGACCACAGGTACAATCGTTCTCAACAAGGCTATGGCACTGACGTACCCAGAAGTTCTACTGAACGCAACTTCAGTTTTACCCCCTCTGTCAATGTCAAAAGTATACATTATGGTTTTGTAGGTTGTGCATAAAGCATGGACGTGCATAACATCCTAAACGTTATCATTTTCCCGATTTCATCATACATTAGTGTCTGCATTAACTCAACTTGACTTACTGCACCCCTTGACACATCTGACATATCTTGACACATCAACACCCGTTGAGATCCGGACGTTACCTGTTTCATCTTTTCTATCTTGAAACTTGATCTTCACTACTTCTTTCTTCTTCCTAACAACCTATTATTTTGACCTCATCGGGCCCCCCAAACTTCAGACACCTGACCTCTCATCATCAGACACCCCAAGCACTTGAAATCCCATCACAATCCGTCAAAATCTGCCGTGAGTTTTGCCGCCATCGTCGTTCAGCATCACCTCCGTCTCTAATCCATCCATTTGGCCCCCCCCACTGCCGTCCACACCATTGTTTACGGCCTTGCAAATCGTTAGCTGTTCGGAGTGACCTGCTGGCTTCCTTCGTTTGCCTCCATTACGCCATTTTGCCGCCATGCCCAAAAAACAATCGTCCAAATCCACTTCCCTCTTCGATATCCGCTTCAAGTACCTTGATCACGATGTTCTAGTGCTTAAGGGCAATCAGAATGAAGCGGCGTCTGCTCTTTTGGCGGGCAAAATCGTTCTTTCTCTTAATGAACCTCTCCATGTCAAGAGGCTAAACTTGAGACTTTACGCCACCCTTCGACTCCAGTGGACCGACCTGTTCCAAACTCCAAAGGGCACGTATCCCAAACCCAACCGGTTCGACCGTTTGGTGTACGAGTTCAACTGGGACCCGAACACCCTTAACCAGTACCTCCAGGGGTTATACGAGCAGCTGAGCGGGCCTGGCGGGCCTGGAACCCCGGGGGCAGCCGCCATGGGACGGACCAACTCGTCGGCGTCTCTCAAGACGTTAGGCCACTCGTTCAGGACCAAGTCATCGTCCAATTTGTCCGCTAGTGACTCATCCACCAGTTTATCGTCCAAAAATGCCAGCTCCACCCATATTTTAGCCCCAGGAAATTACGAGGTGCCCTTCAGCACCGTTGTGCCGGGGTCCATGCCCGAATCCATCGAAGGTTTGCCGGGGGCGTCGTTGGTATATCGTTTGGAAGCCACTATTGATAGAGGTAAGTTCCATAATGCCCTCACCACCAAGAAACTTCTCCGGGTGATCAGAACCTTGACCACCGATGCAGTGGAATTGTCGGAAACCGTGGCTGTAGACAACACCTGGCCCAAAAAGGTAGAGTACTCGCTCAATGTGCCCACCAAGGCCATAGCTATCGGCTCTGGTACTACGGTCAGCATCATGTTGGTGCCGCTTCTAAAAGGGTTGAAGTTGGGCAAAATCAACATCCAACTCACCGAAATATACTCGTACGTGGGCTATTTGGGCCCTCCCTACAATGGAGAACGGATTGTGTGTGAAAAAAGCATCAAGGAGCCAGACGAATCAGACCCAAACTTCCAATTGGATAAATGGGAAATCGAAACCTTCTTGCGGGTGCCTTCGAAATTGTCTAAATGTACTCAAGATTGTGATATTCAAAAACACGTAAAAGTCAGACACAAGTTGAAATTTAATATTGGCTTGGTCAATCCTGATGGCCATGTCTCAGAGCTCCGAGCCTCTCTTCCCATTCAGCTTTTCATCTCACCTTTTGTGACCATTAGAGCTAGACACGAGGACGAGTCCGAAAATGCGTCTATCGATGACAAGAAAGGAGTCAATGACGAGGACTTGCTCTTCTCCCACGATATCCACAGTGCCAGTAACACCAGTTTGAGCGAGTTGGCAGAGTCTCAGGCCGAGTCTGGCGAATTGAGAAGATCAAACAATAATTCTACATCCTCCTTTAGTGGCTTGATGGCGCCTCCTCTCTATGAAAGGCATATTTACGATCGTCTTTGGTCTGATGTATCGCCTATTGAATCCCCAGTAAGCTCAGGAAGCGTAACTCCAAGGAACAATCTCTATGGGCCCAGAAGTGACGTTTCCCAGCAATTCTCCATGTCGCCAATCGACACCAACATTTTGAACGAAAACTTGAGGCAGTTGAGTATCCAAAGACAGGCTCAGGAAACCTCAGACACTTCGGTCAACGACGTGTCAATTCCTACCAGTCCGAGGGATCGGCCCATTTTCAACTTAGATGGAGAAGGAACGAGCTCCGAAGGTGATTACTTGACAAGAGGACGCCCTGTGATTTCATCTTCAGGCCCCTCTCATCTCAGTTACTTCAACCAGAGCCATAGCTCCGGAAATCCTCTTGTTTCTCCAGGTGCTCCAACTCCACCAGTGCATATGTCGAGGGTTAATTCCGAATTGGATTCCACCACCATGAGTCAAGTCCCCTCATACTCACAGGCTATACGTAGTGATACGGATGAGGTATTGTCGCCTGCTTATGAACCCCCTTTGCCGGGATCGCTGGTCAATTTGGCTGAAGTCAATAGAAGATTTGAAGAGTCTCAGAACCCCAATAAACACAAATTGGTATCTCGAGGCTCCAACTTGAGTTTGCGCCTGAAATCATCTTCCAATGGGTCTTCGCCGTCCAATTCCAGAAATGTTTCGTCCACCAATTTGACTGGATTGGTTAGGTCTTCGTCCAAAAGAAGTCTTGGAAATAGCCACAACAGCACTCCAGTTCCCGGAACTAGCAATGGACCGTCACCCTCGGGGTCCAACCCGATCTCGCTCTCGACGTCTCCAAATACCTTTAAAGATTTGCACCTCCACACATTACTTCCTAGGCAATTAGGAACAACCCCCTCCAGTAGTGCTTCCGATAGAAGTGCAGCGGTTGGCTCTCACACCCCGCTGAGATCGGGGTCGAGTTTGAATCTACACTTTTTGCATAGAAAGGATAAAAAGCAATATTAGAAACAAAAGAAATAGAGCTAAAGTATCACTACCGCCAAAACTCAGCCATATAATGATAAAATAAAACCAGTCTGAAACAGCCATTGCTTACTTGACGTATCAAAAGCTCTTATTCAGTAACTGTCTTTTCATAATAGAATATAGAAGCACTAATCATGTCAAGCGAAACATCTAGCTCCTTGGTTGAGATGATGGTACAAGAATGGCTCTGAACCAGGTAAGTATGTCTCAGAATCCCGCAGAACCTAATAGAAGTAGATGACATAGTGGAAAAAGGCCGATAAATGAAACAGCCCGGTCAGTTGAGCCACCTGAACAGTCACTCTTGGCCACTAATTGCTGTTGAAGGTCCTTGAATATAGTTTTTGCTATTTTTCGCAGCCATTATTCGATACCATCTGGTTAAATTGAATTATAACTTATTCAAGACAGGCTTTGGACATTGATTAAATTGTAATGCTTGCAATAGCTTAGAGTTAACAGATAAAAGATTTGGTTATCTATATTAAATACACACTTACAAAATGGGAGGAAGTTTAGGGGTTCTGGTGCTATGTAAATTCTCACTATATTTCGACATCAAAGAGATACTCGGTTATAAAAACTAAAAAACTAAAGGACTAAGTACATTGACAGCTGATATACGTGCTCAATATGCCAGAGATGATTGTAGCAAAAAAACACGAACACTTGGTAACTCGGTCTTGAAGTATTTATTGTATTAATCTGGCTGTACTTCAATTATAGAAAATCAAAATCAACAGATGACCACCGAGATCTTAGCCCACATTGAAAAGCTCCGGCTGATAACCTAGAACTCCCAAAATACCTTCAATCCCACCAAGAAGACGCCAACTATAAGGACGATATAATTACGTAATAATATGGTAATTCTGACTAAGCAATTTATCGCTTACGTAAGAAACACCAATATGTGACTAAGCAGTATCTTATTGCGATTCCAACAACACTACTCCAAACTCCAACTTTTACACCAGTCTTTTCTTGGCCCATGTTCCGTGACCGTACCAATCTCTATCTCTCGTACCGGCGCACGGTGCCCCGTGACCGGTTCACGGAGTCCCGGTTCGATTCGCTTGGCGACGAGGAAGAAACCCTCATGGAACGAAGGAAACCTCAAAAGTACAAGGATCAAGTTGGAGAAGACGGCGCTATGGAATTAAAGCCGATAGTCCCGTCATTGTTTGATATATCACGAGATCTCGACACCAATTTGGCCGTGATCAAACAACGAATCAACGAATTGAATTCACTCTACAAGAAACTTATCATCGTCAGCAAGTCCGATAAAAAGGAGTTGGAAAGAAGGATTGAGGACTTGAATTACAATATCCTCAAGATCTTCGAGCAGTGCTATGTTCTTATCAAGAAGTACGATTTTCTCGGGAAAAATCACCAACGTTTGAAGTTGAATTATACTGAAAATGATCTTGAGATTCTAAACAATTTCAAAAAGAATTACGCCACCAAAATCCAAGACAATTCACTTGTTTTCCGTAATCTTCAAAACAATTACATCAAATTTCTTCGAGACGATGAGGATGAGGCCGATACGCTCCTTGGAAACACTTCGACCATCGATTCGACCTTGCTTGAAGAAGAAGAGGGCAAGACGTCCCAGATCGAGAACTACTCCAAGCAAGTGCTCCAGCAGACCCAGAACTCAGACTCCCAGCTACTTCGTCAACGAGAAAAGGAAATCTCCAACTTGGCAATGGGAATTCTTGAAATCCTGACCATTTTCAAGGAAATGGAGACTTTAATCATTGATCAAGGGTCGCTATTGGATAGAATCGACTACAATTTACAAAACACGGTACAGGACTTGAAGGAATCCGATAAAGAGTTGATCAAGGCTCAGGGATACCAAAAGAGAACCACAAAGTGCAAGATAATATTCTTGATGGGATTGGTGGCATTTGCATTGTTCATGATTGTGTTGGTGAAACCCCACGGGTCCACTAGGGTGGTTGAAAAGCCGGTGGATAGACCAGCAGAAAGTCCAGCAGAAAGTCCAGCAGATGAGCCGGGGAACCCAGATATTCACAAACCAAATGAGAACGATTATAAGGCATAAATGTCGACTAAAAATACCAAGAAAGGAACCAAACTTCAAAACTAGCTCACTGCTTGCAAAGTATAGCTACCATCACTGCATTATTCGAGTCCCCATCATCAGATCCCTCCGGTAGCACGGATGTAAGATCGAAACTCTCTCGTAGACCAGAACAGCATCACTACTGGTCGAATAGAGGCTCGGGCCCATATCTACGCAAGTCCCTCCATCAGGCAGGCCTGTAAAACAGTCTTTTACTAATATAACTAATATATATAACAAGAACTAAACACCGTGACCCATCACATCTATAGTTAAAAACATTATGGAAACTTGATCAAACAACGCAAAGTTTGCCAGCAAATTTCCTGGAGGTCAAATGACACCATATGGCCCGTTTCTGCCACCACTGCCTCTACCCATCAAAGACGAAGCAGCATTATTTTTGCTCCGATTACCAGCTGGAGTAAACCCGGGCTTTCTTCTGGCAGCAGGGCCACCAAAGTTGAAGTCGGGGTTGTTGGCCAAGGCATTATCAGAAATAGTAGGTCTGGCCTGGTTCTGGGGCTGTTGTGGCATTGAGTACTGTTGAGGAGAAGGTTGGTACCCATTGTACGAGGTGTTCGAGGAGGGTGCATACGAGGCGTGGTTATTGTATGTCTGGGAGCCGTATTGTTGCTGTTGTTGGAAGGGTTGATTTTGTTGGTAATTGTTCGAGTACGACATTTGAGGTTGACCAGGAACAGAGTAGTACGATCCATGTGCGAACTGTTGTTGAGGTTGAGTTGGTTGGGCACGGTATTTGGGGTTAACGGCTCTTTGTGAGACAGAGGTGAAGTCAGAGTCAGCATCGGAATCATTGCTTGATTGACGGCGCTGTTCGTTTTGGTTGAGGGGAGCTCTTTCATCATCATCATTGTAGTCTAAGTTATCAACAGTAAATGGTTTGTGACCCTCTACTTCGGGGTGGTGTTCGAACACACTGGAATTGTTTAATGGGTACACTGGGGTAGCAGAACTGTCACGAATATCATGCTTGGGGTACGCCAATGGGGCAGCCCCGCCACGCTCAGCCGAACTTGCAACCAAATTGGGCGCCATGTCTTGTTTCACCAGGATTGGAGAGTGGAGGGTATCCACAATATTGATCTTGGGGTCTACCGGGGTCCGAATACTACCTTCGTAGTAGGAGGAGGTCGAAGGTTGGTAGCGCAGAGTAGGAACAGTAAAGTCTTTGGCCCGGGCAGCATCATCGTAGAAGGACGAGTTGCTACTTTTGGCCACTTCTTGGTACAGTTGCTGGGCACCGTACTTGTTTCTAGAGGGATGTCCAGACAAGGCGAAGCCAGTGGGGGCGGAGGCGGGCTGGGGGTAAGAGTTCTTGGAAGAAAAGTCCTTACTGGCGGTACTGGAGGTGTCGTAATTGGCGGGTTCAGGAGCAGGGATCTTGTGGAATGGCTGCGGACCACCGAAAGTCGAAGTGAAGCCACTGGGCTTTTCCGCGTTGACGCTGGTGACGTATTCTTCCACGGTGGTGGAGCTGGCCTGGTCACTGGAGGCCTGGCCGCTAAAGGCCAACGACAAGAACAAAGCCACTAATGCCACAAGGTCTGCAGCAGCAGCACCCACAAGGATCCACCCAGTCCAGCTGACGTGGGGGTAGAACACCAACACCACGATCACCGCCACCAAGGTGGAGGCAATAAACGCGATGATGGTGACAATGATAGCGAAGAGCACCACAGTACTGGCAGTAGCAATGTGCGAGGCCACAATGAGGGCCAACGCCACGAAGTTGATGCCTGCGGCGATGGGCGCAATGATAAACACCTTGGCAAGGTTGTCACGGGTGGTGCCAGCCAACTTCCAGTCATCAGTAGAATCATGGGCCCCGGAAAACGTGTAAGGATACGACTTGACACACGAGTCGTCTTTGGAGAAACAGTAGCCAAATATCCCATAGCTATGGGTGGCAGTGGTGGCAAGGGTGAAGGAGTGGACCACGGGGGTGGAGATGGTGGCAAGAAGGATCAACACAAACGCCACAAGCACCAACACCAACGAAACAGTGTTAAAGCCAACGCGAGCCATTTGCAGTCAGATCAACAACAACAACAACAACAACAGATAGGAAAAGAGGGCAGTGAAGCCAACGAAAGCCGTCAAGCAGTGGACGCCTCGAGTCACCAGGATGGTCTCAGCAAACAGCAAGCAAGCAGAAACAACCAGGACGACCAACAGGCGTGATCAACAGAACCTAACAGAGTTTTGGTCAGGATGGCAGTAAAAACAACAACGGTAAACAATCAACAACCGTGAGCGAAGGAACCAGCCGCAAACAACAAGGAGCGGTAGCGAGCGTCTAGCAGTGAGCGATAGGAAAGATAGGCGCTAAAGGAGACGGGGGGGAAACAGCGCTAAGGAGTAAGGAAAGAAAGAATGAGTGGATCCAAAAGTTTCAGATCATTAGACGATACAAATCAAGATAGGGGTCCCAGGGGAACAAAGGGAGTGGATATAAGCAGAGTATAGTAGAAGATAGCCAGCACCGATAGGCGGAGCGAGGGCGGTGGGGCGGAGGGAAGATTTGCAGTGGTGTGGGGCGGTCTCACGTGCGCCGGGCGCCGTGCCATGACGACCTACTCATTACCTAGACACTGTGTGGGTGCCCCTATAACCTGACTACATGTGGATCCACCACAGTATTTGCAGATACGGCAGTGTCTACCGCGGGGTTCAGCCTTACATGGGCTGGCTGGTTACGCGTGACAACCCGCAAATCAATCGGCAGTGCAACCTGTAATTTTCTGCTTACGTAATACATTACTAATAACCTCCTATATTGGCTAGTTTTTGGTTCCCTCGTACCAGATGTCTGGCACCTCTAATATATACCGTTCCATGGCCTCTCTGAACCGGGTCCGGTATTGCTTGGGTGTCACAATCGTGGGGTCCTTCCCCTTCTTGTTTCCTCCAATCAAATTGTTGCCCTTCACCCAGTTCTCCACTTTTTTGTCCCAGGTAAATGTTCGGAGCCAGTCAATAATACCAATATATAGTTTTTTCGACGTGTTGTCGATCCCAATAACAAGCGAGTAGTCCATGACATCCATGGCCAGTAGAAAACTGGTGTCGTTGAATAAAGATCCCCGTAATAGCTTCTTCAGCTGTTCTTTAACAAATACAGGCGACTCGTAAATATACTCAATCATATTCTCGTCCAATAATACCTCGTTTTCCTTGCCTGTTTGCTGAACGTGCCTATTCCTCATCGATCCCTTCAAATCAAAAATTCGCGTGGTTTTATGATTGTAGAATAAATTCTCCATAATCAAAAAATCCATCTTGTAGTTTTTTCCTGTAATGGTATTTCTAATTTGAATCTGATAGAACCCAAAGATCTTTGCTATTGCTGTACTTAACGTATTGAACATCGACTGCGAAATATATTTGAAGTAAAACGGCGCAATGGAAACAAAAGATTCCAATTCCGATTTCGATAACTCTTTCACAATGTACCGATTATCCAATGTCTTCAAGAAATTTGACCCACTTTTACCACCACTCGAGTTCCACTTAATACAACGACTGAGACTCTGGATGTAGTTTTGGTCGTTACCACATGCTTTTCTGAATGCTTCAAATTGCTCACTGTAAAAAATCTTACATGATAAGCTAGTGTTACCATCCACAAACTGGTACTTCAAGTGATTGGATTTATTTTTCGACATGATTTTTTCAATCGTAGTCAGTTCAGCATTTTGGTTCTTCTTGAATTTTCTTTCGATCTTAATAAAATTGTTGATTTTTTTATTGTTTATTTCATTATTCTCCAAATCAAATCCACTGGATAAATCCGTTTCTTGCCCCATAGTTTCAAGCTTTTGCTTATAATCATTCGATGACAAACAAAAGGCCACCAACGAACTGGGTTCATCGTCTCTTACAATCACATCGGAATCTGCAAAAGTGTGTTCATGAGACTCTAAAGGATAGTCTAATGGATCCCACAATGTAGCAGAACGATCTGCCCAGAAATTGGTCAACGATTTGAGTAAAGTCATCTTTTCTGGCTGCGAGATCTCTATATTCTTATTTGCTGCTGGAGCAATGTTTGCTGGTATTGATGGTCGATTTGAGCGAGTGGTGGGAGCAGCATTACTGATACTTGCATGTTTCACTTCCAGCTTTTGTGGTTTCTTTCTTTCTTCATCATTAACATCCACCACATCCTCAATTTTATCGTAAATTTCAACGATTGGTTTACTCTCCACAATAGGTAATGCCTTGAACTTGTGTGATTTCTCCTGGAGTTCCTGTTCTCTCTGTCTTTTGAACTCCAAAGATATTTTATCAATATTCATCTTATCGAATAAATTGGCCAATTGGTACACTTTGTTAGGTGCTTGTCCATTATCTTGGCTGTCAATAGAAACCAGTGAATTCTGTCGAGTTAAGTGACGAAGTGGTGCAGGAGGAGGAAGTTTCTTGAAGTCTTCCTTCTTGGAGCCCCGTTCGTTCTCCAATAACTGCTCAATTTTGTTGATTCTTTCGATAATTGACGAATTATAAAGGGAAGAAGGAATAAGCTTACCAATTTCTTTAGTTTTTTCACGATTAAATGATGATACTGGAGGAGTCAAAGCACCTTCTCCAACCAGGGAGTTACCAGGAGCATCAACTGATTTTGTAATGTCGGGAGTTTCCGCGGTATTGTCAGTCTCTGTTGCTGGATCCGATTGACCTACTACTTCAGTATCGTGATTGGAAATATTATCTTGAAGAGTCTCTTTTTTTGGATTTTGTACATTCCCAGTTCCCACATTCATATTTGTATCATCGCTGCTTTGCTGATTAAGGGAACCAACTTCAGTATTTCCTTCATTATCCTTTTCCCGCTTCTCTCTTTCTGATCTATCCATCAAGAAATTTCTTAAATGGAACTGAGTAATTTTATTAATATCATTTTCTGAGGGTAAAAAGTTCTTTTCAAACTCGTTAAATTCGGTGTCCCAACTGACACCCAACTCTTGTAATTCTCTCAACACATAATTTAAGCTCAAGTAATCGGTAGGGGCAGTACCATCATATATTTCCTGAATTTTCGAGTCGATCATATCAATCTGCGAGCTAAGCTTGTTTTTCAACTCATCAATTTTCAAAAGACCATCCTCTACTTTATCGAAAGTATCAACCTTTACCCGATTCAATCTCTTGGAAATGCTATTGAAGAAATTTTCTGACTTCTTTTTAATATGAGTGTATGAATCCACCTTCAACTTGATATCAATTTCAGGAATAAATTCAAGGCGTTTCTTGGGAACGATAACCTCGAAATTATCGATTTGGGTATATTCCATCCGAATAATTAAATCATTATAACCGAAGTACCGAATATGACTCTTGAAAAAGTTATGATTACACGCTCCGTCTTCCAGAATTATATTTTCACCATAGAAACATAACTCCAAAAATTTGCCAACACTTAGATAATACGTTTCATCGTTCATTTTAGTGATTGGTGAAGAATAGCCACATTCCTTACAATGACTCCACATAATTCTCTGGTTTTTAGGAACATTATGGAACTTGTCATCATTCGGATCTGGAAGCTTTTCAAGTCTTTCCAAAATCAAATCTAACTTTCCCGAATCATGAACAATCGATTTATAATGGTTCAACATGACTTCCCCACATTCTTTACAGGTTTTATCAGAATCTTGGAACATTTGGTCTAAAAAGAGACCCAAACACTTATCATTATCTGTATAATAGTCGATATGTAAGATATTTGGGCCAGAACATGGTGTCAGGTACTTAATAGACACAGTGGAATGCAACACATGAAGGTTTTTGTGGAAAATAGGATACAACTGATACGAGGAAATACCAATACAGTTAATCCAGTAACGTAAACGGGCCTGATAATCGGTCAAGAGCGTATTCAAATGGGAGTCACTCACATATTTCAATATATCCATCAAGTCTTTGTGAGGATTAGGTAATTTCTCCCTGTCAATATGGGCAAGAAGCTCATCTAGCCAAGTTTCATCGAGTTGGTCGACCTCTGTACACTTCTGAATAGTGTTGTTTCTCTTATTAAACATGTAGTAGTTGTAATAAGAGTCGATAACATTCATTAATGGGGATGGCGGTGGGAACTTTGTGGCTGGCGACAAACTGATTTTTCTCTCGTTGAAAAGGCTCATATAATTGAAAAAGAGCTTGGTGCTACTAGAAGAAGTTCCTTCTGGAACGTTTTCTAATTCCACGTCAATATACGGTTTTCTTTTGTGTTCAACTTCAGAGCTTTCGCCCTTCGTATCTCCATTCGCCTCAGAAAGCTCCAGATTTCCATCTCCCGGACCGAGATCTGACTTGCAGGCGTCAGAATCCTTCGATTTTTCTTGTTCCTGCTTGTCATCCTCAATTTCTCTTAATTTCTGGTTGTACGTAGTGACCAAATCTAGGGGTTCATCAAATTTCTGCTCGTCAAAGGTTACCAAATGGTTTTGCAACAAGCTCTTTTCGAACTTACTGTTGAGAATACCAGGAAGCAAAGTTTCGGTAGAATATTTGACAGTATTCAACATGTCTTCATCACCACCTCTCAAGGTGATAGTAAAGCCGGTTTCAATTTCGTTACCAGTGAAAAAACAGTAGGTCTTTATTCTGTTTTCGTAAATATACCTTTTGACTTCAAACTTCTTACATTCACCCAATTGTCCCTTCTTGAAGAACAAATCGTTCACCGACTGGAAAATATTGGATTTGGTGTAACGAGAGATTCTTTCGATAATTTGGGGTTTGGCATTAGAAATGACAGTGATTCCTGCATCTTCCAATAACGTCTTTGCCAAACCACAGATTGAATCCCCGATAATGATTATATTGGGTTTCATTGAGATTAATTTCGACACAAGGTTAGTGATGTACACTGATTGTTGCGAATGGATAATCCGCAAACTAATAAACTGTTCCTTTTGCTTGAGGTACTCTATGGGGAACATCAATAGGGCAATCCTTGGGTTGTTGATGGAAAATGACATTTTTTTGGAGTCGATATTTTTGGTTATAAACAACCCTTTCATAACATTGGTTTCTTCAATTGTTCCACCAAGAATCTTTTTGATCTTGACGTACTGCTTGATATCGAGGGTGTCAGTCAATTTAATCAGATTAACATAGTTTAATACCATTTTAAGCTGGTGGATCCATTTTTCCTGGTCTTGCTTGAGGTCACAATCATCAAGACTTTGACGAAGAATCATATCTAATAAATCCTGATAGATTCTTTCCACATCTATTTGACTAAAGGAAAATTGCTTTGGGGGTGAATCCAGGAATGGGTCTGCGACTGGCTCATGATAATGGTACGATGTCTCTTCAAAATCATGACCATTGTCAGAGAGAGGATCTCCCTTGACCTTTGAGGGTGATGAGTCTGACCTAGGACTATACAATTTCGAGTTTGACGGAACAATACTGGTACCAACCGAGTTTATATCGTTGCTTTTCGACCCAGAATCAATGGAATATATTGACTTATCGTTGCCATCCTTCATTCCATCGCTTCCTATTGTGGCGTTCAGTACTGAACCCTTTAAGCCCGCTGGCTCCATGGTGTGCAAATTAATTTTGGGGGATGTGGGCGTGGACAATGGCGAAGCCTTAATCTGATTGAATTTGTAGCTATCAAAGCTAGGAAGTCTATTTTGAGTAAGAATCAGTAAATTTCTATTGGACTTGACTTTTCTTCTGGATCTCATTCTCTCTAACGAAGCATTGGCCCGTTCTCGAGACCTCAAACTTTCTGATTTCGGAAATTCTTCCAAGAGCACAGGATACGCCAGTGGAGACTGGGAACTTTGAAAAAGCTTAAGTCCTTTGTTATTAAAATTGTAGGAATCGGGAAAGATTTTATCACTAACCATATTTGGGAATTCACCTAAAGTTGGCACCATGCTACTGCTTGCTGCTGGTTTAGGAGATAAGGTCATTTGAGGTTGGTTAAAGCCAGCATGGTTCAAAGACGCATAGAGAGACATGGCTTTTTCGTCCTCATTTTCGCTCTCGACGTCCTCATCATTTGATTCGCCTGATCCATCTTCCCCGTCGCTTTGAATAAACGACACATTGGCCTCAGCATGGTCGTCAATCATAGTTCCAGCTCCTGAGGTCACTCGAAGCTTGCTATTGGAAACTTTTCTACCGATGATATTATTGTAGATGTTGTCCAAACTATTGTGTCTCAGAAGAGAAGGCGGCGAATTTCGGAGCTTGAACCAACTGGGGTTAGGACTATTTTGGGGCTTATTAGCAGTGCTCCACCCGCTATTGGTAAAAGAATTTTTTGGTACGGGAATCTCTACTGCTGCCCCGGTTCTGGTAGTGGGAATAGCCATCTGAGGCGTCTGTCTTGGGTAAACTTTGATATTATCCTTGGCGAATCTCAAGGGAGTATTGGTGCTGGTATTGGAGGTGGATAATGAGTTACTATGCGAGGGAGAAGTTTCTGATTCAGCTATGAAATGCTTATCCTGATTTAGCATCTGCTCCCCAAGTAAACTGTCACGTCTTGAGTTAATTGATAACGATCGTATACGAGATATGGGATTATGTAAGTCTGCAGAGCTTGGTTCATCTATAGGGACATCTTCTTCGTCATCAGAGGAGCTGGATTCATCACTCAAATATACAATAACATCGCTGTAGCACGGCTTACACACTCTTAATTTGTCATGGAACAACTTCTTTGGGGGTGAGCTAGTATTGTTATTCTGATTTTTGCGCTCTTCCTTATGCTGATTATAGGAAATAAATAGAGTGCAATCGGCACAGAAGATCTGGCCACAGAAACGGCAATGGTGTTTTCTCCGGAAAGCTGTGAAAGGTTTAAAACAATTGAGACAATCGGAAACAAATGAATTGTTCATCCAATATTTCCTGGGGATCCCTCCATTCTTAAGGGGATTGTCAGACGACCGTTTCGGGGTCTTTTTCTGGGTGCTTTCGGTGATGGAAAGATTATTATTAATGATGGATTTGGCATTGTCAAAGAGCACAGCGGAAAGATTGGAGGACGCCTTCTTCTTCATATCTTTACTTCTTAATGCGTAGATGGTAGATAGAGTGGGGGAATCGCCTATGGAATTGTTTGTGTAGGTTCTCTTCAACTCAGCTTTAACGGGGGATGATTTTGCAGTGGACTCGCTGTATAAGGATATATCGTAGTAGCTGGGATGATGGTTTGTGGAACTAGAACGATTTGGCTGTTGTTTTTCAGGCAATAAAGGGCCCTTCTGGCTCGGGGATTGAGACGTGGGAGTATGGTTGATAGTTTCAGTGTCGGAGCCCGAATCATCGGACAATTCGATGTCATTGGGAAGATTATTAAAGATGGAGGAGATTTTGCTCAGGAGGGTGCGTTCGTTGGTTCGAGGCGACGGTTTACGGGGGTTTGACTCGATGTCAGCTGTGCTGGCCAAAGCGTTGACGTTGATGACCGAGTTGGTGACGCTAGTACTTCCAGATCTGGGTGCAACATGCGTGGAAAGCCGTAACGACTTGTTATCGGAGGTGACACGGGGGGCGTCAGCACGGTCTTCGTGCCACTTCTCGGGCCCCAGCCTGAGGTCTGATCTTGAAAGATCGTTTCGTGGGGACTCGGGTCTGGATTCGACTCGAATAGACTCGTTTCGTATGGACTCGATACGAGAAAGATGCCTTGTGGGTTCTGGACGGCGGATTTCGGGGCGGGGGTCGGAGCGTGGCTCCATCCGGGACTCGTGCTTGGTTTTGTCGTCTCTCCTATCTTCTGGTGGTGCAAGTGTGACCGGGTCCTTGTCTGGGGTGGAAGGTCTCGAGATCTGGGCAGGACTAGGGGAGATTTCGCCGGCCAGCGACACTGTGGCCGCCAAGAGCGCCGCCGCCAGCGCCGGCACATCGTCGAGGCGGTCTACCTCGTCGTCTCTTCGCTCGATATTGGCCCTGGGTGATGTATACGAGTAGTTCAGCACTAATTGTGAGGCATTGGTGGTGACTTTGCGGAGGGTTTTGGTGAACATGTTGGAAAGCGACTTGTGGTTGTCTTGCTCGGGGTCGGGGATCGTGGGAAACGACACGAAATCGACCATGTTGGTGTCATCGGCTTCATCCTCCGAGTTGTTGGCAAAACTAGGCTGGCGGGTACTGGACACCACCATGGTGGGCAGAAGGGACGGTATTTATAGGAAAAAGGGGGTGGCTGTGACACGTGGGGGGGTCTGGGGTGGTGATAACCGATGCCGTTACGCTGGATAGCTAGTGGTGGTGCCAATTGGCGGTTGATTTGAATAGAAGAGATGGTGTAGCGCTTAGGAGGTTATATTTGTCGCGCTTAGCGAGAGCTCGTCTAACGCTGGCGAGAGTTCCCCCCAGCGCGTAGCGAGACTGTGCTGGAGCGAACGGGACTAATCCTAGGTAGTTCTACAAGGATAACGATGCCAGAAATATCAGAGCAGTATTAGAAGACGTATAGGAGTATAATGGATTAAAAATATTACTGGATATACAGGGGCAAGGTGGAAAATGGTGGGCTATTGGTTGCTGGAGTTGAGGTATCGTGGTGCGCGATGGCGGTGGAGCCTTGCTAACAGAACAGAACACTATCAACAAGCTGGGAGGTACAATAGGAGCAAATTGGAGAACCAAAAGTCGTAATGTTCGCTTTTACAAGCACAAGTGGCAAACAGGTCCCTTAAGTATACTATGACTAGTCTTTTAAAGTCAGGGAATATTACTAGTGGGTCAGGCTGTCGTGGTGTCGCGGTAAAGAGGTGGGACGGTGGGACGGTGGTGTGGTCTCGCTAGTGAATGGAACCGCCATTAAAAGGCAAGTTGTAGGAGAAGCGGGTAGATAATCACAAGCAGGAATGGACTCAAACGGAAGTCTTTGGGTAAATGCCCTGTGGAACAATATTTAGGCTATGTTGGGGCGAAAGAAGTGATTGGTGTGGTGAACGAGAGAAGAGTCTAACCAAAAATACCATTAAGAGAAGAGAGACTAAAGAAAATGGGAAAAGATGTAGAAACTAGCAATACTTAAGTAGATCACCTAGTACAATTTCACGTAGAGGGTGTTACAATAGGTGATAAAAGGCAAAGCCAATCGTTGTAAGTGAGACTATATTCTAACAGAGTATCACATTGAAGGAGAAAAACATGTAGAAAAACGACGAAAGTGTTGAAGTATTAAAAGAGAAGAAATACTATTGGTGGATCAGTTTCTGGAAAATATAAATGGTGGCCATAGATGATAATATCAAGCCCGGTCGTAATATTTAACTATACCAAACCCAAATTAATTGAAATGAGATAGAAAGCAACGACGGTCCGTTTTTCAGCAATAGACAAAAGACCAATAGAGCATAATACTAGCTTTGGTTTCTAGCTTTCCACCTATATCCAAAACAAAAATGATTGGTAGTACAAATATTTAAATCGAGTAAGCTGCTTCATTTAACAGATTATATAAAATGACTAAATATCTTGGGTTTCCAGTATAAACCAATTGGGTACTAAAAAGTGGAATTGATAGAATGGAATTGAAAATAATAGAGCAATCAGAGATGGATGAGTATTATATTTACACATAAGCATTTTCAAACAAGCTAAAGACGACCTTCTAGTCTTTTTTTAAAACGAACATAATTAATTATTGCAATAATCAAAAAGGGGGAATTGGTTCTACACATATCTCAACTCTTGACCTACTCTAACTACAGTATATGATAAGACTAATTTAGATCGGGCTAAATACCCTTCAAATTCAATTGGACTGGAGTGGGAGTAGAGTATTTGAGACAACGAAACAGACTTTGTGAAAGGAGCGTTGAATACATGGCAGAAATTCACAACAAGGTGGAAAAAGAGCTCTGTGGCCTTGTATTTATATTATTTATAAGATATTAGTACCATTTCTATTGTAATATCAAAGTAATCTCTTTCATATTTATGGAGGGTAGACCAATGATAAATGATATTACTGGAACGATGGCAAAAATGGCTATGTAACAGTTGAAGCAAGAGAAATAGTCGCTTGACATAACAATTCAGTGGAGCATTACCTTCCTGGTATATATTACTAGGATTTGAATCTAAACATGCAAATAAAAAACTTCTGGATTCGTAATATTAATCTTGCTGCAAAAACAGCATTCATGCCGCCAGATCTTCGTGTTTAAGATCATAGTAGCCATGAAATAACGGTAAATTTTGGTACATCCGGGGGAGGGCACGATACCCAATATGTGGGAAGAAATGCAATTGAAAGAATATTGAAATATAATTTATGTTCTTAATGCCTTTATAAAAAGTATGAGCATATGGTTACTCTATCCATATTGTCTTGACATATGTAGTGGATGTGTACAATTCATTGCAACACCTACTTAACACATGCCTTGACGCATAGATTAGCACCTGTTAGGTACCAGGTGGTCTTCTTGACGTCTGCTCATTTTCATCAGAATGTGTTATACTGCAATCGTAGACAGAAACTGTGCTACATCTAAAACTAGCTTGTTCTTATCAGGTACTGGTGCAAATGTTTAATATTGCAAACATCAGTTATTCTACTTTTGTAACTCGTATCAGTTACCCATACCGCAACCATTCTCTGGATGTTGAACTGACAGTGTTGGTCTAGCGTAGGCACTGTTTATGGTAAGAGCCTGAAAAGTCGTAAACCCCAATTTTGTTGTAATTGAACATGAAAGCAAATTCGATCAGGCTGATCTGTCTTAGGTAGCACCAATTGGCTTTAGATAGTGGCGGATATATACCATGCAATACAATGCCTACTTGACACAAGCATTGACAAATGCATTGACACAAGCATTGACAGATACTTGGTGCCTGCCAGACAATTACAGCCAAATGACCTCCTAAAACACCATACAGCTATATCTCTACTATCTCCAACGTCAAGATCCCTGTAATTAGCGGTAGTGCAATCAATTATACCGATTATACCTGTCAATCTCCAGGCAAAGTCTACAGGCAGAAATCCGCCACCACAGCACTGTCACGACGTCGAGCTCACTGGGATCGGCATGGCCGCCGCTCCTGGCCGCCGCTCCTGGCCGCCGATCCTGGCCCCAAGCAGCCACAATTGCACCGAGGCCATCTCGTGGCAGTATCGGTGGAAGTGGCAGGCGTTCCCGTGATAATTTCACTGGTAGTTATTAAACACTGGCGCGGCCCACTAAATTGTGGGAAAAAACTACACTGACGCGCCATGGTGTCGCTAAGTTGTCGCCAAGTTCCACCCAAGGTTCGGTAAAATTCGCGCGGCTTGCACTGTCTGCCACCTAACTTCTCCCTAATCTCTGGCTACGCTCTCCCTAATCTCTGACGATGTCTCGCGGTGTCTCGCACGGTCCGTTTCATCTCAATTGTTATTACACCACGTCCCACCCATCATCATGTCCTCCTCCCTACAAAGACGCCGTGGAGGCACCAAAGAGGTCGCCAGCGGCCGTAGATCCGCCTCTTTCGACGAAGAAGAGCCCTCGGTCGACCACAAGATCGGCTACGACGCCAAAGATATCGTCGACCGTCGGGCGTTGAAACTTCCCCTTTTGACATTGATGGAAGAAGTGTTGTTGATCGGATTGAAGGATAAAGAAGGATACTTGTCGTTTTGGAACGACAACATCTCGTACGCTTTGCGGGGGTGTATCTTGTTGGAGTTGGCGTTCCGGAACAAGATCACCTTGGTCAATGATCCAGCAAGAAGACGGTTTGAATTGAGTGACCGGTTGGTGGAAGTGATCGATGCCGAGCCCACAGGCGAAGTGCTTCTTGATGAAGCATTGAAGATCATGAAAAACGACGACTCCCATCTTTCGGTGACCAATTGGATCGATTTGTTGAGTGGAGAAACCTGGAATCTTATGAAAATCAACTACCAATTGAAACAAGTCAGAGAAAGATTGGCCAAGGGCTTGGTGGACAAGGGCATCTTGAGAACAGAACGCAAGAACTTCTTTTTGTTTGATATGGCCACTCATCCGGTGGCCGACAAGTTGTCGAAAGAATATATCAAAAATAGAGTTCTCAACTTGTTGGCGTTAAGAAACGTGGATTTGGAGGCCCAGGCAAACGACCAATTCCCGGTGGACACTTCCTTCAAGTACTTGCGGTCCATAGCCTTGGTTTCGGGCGCCTACGCCGCTAATGTCTTGGAAAACGTCTTGTTGTCGTTGAACTATGAAAAACGAGATCAAGCCTTTGCTAGAGCTGACGAAATCCTTACTGATTTCGGCGAGTTTCCCTTCAGATTGTCCCACCAATCGCCTCTCAACTTGGGCTTGAACTTGGGCCAAGAAGTCACCAATGAAATCGAAAAATGCTCCACCAACGAGTTGCAATTGGAGTTGATTGCGGCCGTGTTCAGTGTGTTTGCCAGAATGGACTCCATTTTGTAACCGGATTGTCAAATGCCCTCCAGTGGTGGCTTTAAGCACTGTAATTAAACATCCAAGGTTGGAATACCACCAAACGGGTCTGAAGCAACAGAAACTTCGTTCTCCACCGATCACCACTGCTGTTACCGTGTGTATGTAGATAATATAGAACTACACAAATACATGTTATGTTTTAGCCTAGTAGAACTTGAGATGCCTATAGATATACTCTTTGTATGGCCAACCACACCGATGATTATTACCGCAACTCCGTTAATCAACCTCAATGTGGTTCTCCAATTGATATGGTCTGACTGTTTTTAAGGCATCAAGCGACCAACGGATCCTTTTAATCGTAATGGTGAGATGACAATCTGGGATACTGTTGTGCTTAGGCAATCATTTCTGCCTTGCACCCAGCTCAAACCAATATACTGAGTATTAAATTGGCCCTCTGGCGTCGAATTGTCCAGCATATGTGTGCTTACTTTGTTTGTGTTGACCTGATGCTGATCAATACACTTGTTCTTGAATTATCTGGTTGTGTTTAAATTATTCTTCCGCACATGAGCCTCTTGGATTGTGTATCGTAAGTAGATAGTAATACTCCGTTCATCAACATGCAATTTGTTCTACAAAGGGCAGATTCTTCTGGAAAGCTATTGAAATGATGACTTTGGTGGGATTTTTCCTCGATTACTTGGGAAGGCTGTTTAAGTAGTCACTGTTTCCGTACAAATCAAGATGATTGGGGAATTGCTCCAATTTTTCTGGTCCTCCCAATTGATCGACATAGTTTATTACCAATGACCGGGCAGGATCCTGGGATTCTCCTGCAGAGTCCCACCACATGGCTCCACCCAACTGTTTCAGAACCGCATACTGAGCCTTGATACGGGCGGATTGTTGGTTATCGTAGGTGATAAATTTTTTGGTGGTTGGATCGTAGCAAAAAGCAGCCACTTTCTTGGAATCAAATTGTTCATGTCCAAGAGGTAGTTTTTTGTAATCCACGGTTGCGTTTTCTCCATCTTTTGCAAAATGTTGGCCAATAGATGCGTTGACGCTCCCATCAAAGGTTCGTCCATATAGAGGCATTCCCATCACCAATTTATGAGGTGGAACTCCTCCGTTTATATACTTATCAATCACTGAACTAGTACACAATTCATTGTCACCATTGTTACCGAACAAATTGGAGTGAAATCCGGTGGTGCTGGACCAGCTACCGGCATAGTCGTAGCCCATAATATTCCAAAAACTCAAGTAAGGATCAATTCGTTTAAGATCAAGATTATTGATATTCTCTGTACCAGCAGGAGCAGCAATGGTCAAGAAAAGGTCATGAGAAACGGCATCTAGTCCTGATCTGAGCAATTTTAGCAATTGGGTCAATTGTTGGCTTTCGTGAGGCGAGTTGGGATACTCCCAATCGATATCGATACCATCGAACCCGTACTGAGTGACGAAATCTACAGCACTCTTGACAAAACAATCGAGCTTGTGCTTATCGCCAACCACCGCCTGGAACAAGTGTTCTGTTCCCCATCCACCAATAGACATGATAACCTTAAGGTTACGATTCAATTGCTTGAGCTCGAATATTTGGCCCAAACTACCAGGAACCTGGCCGCCTGGGCGCTTGGGTGACTTCATAGGGAGCTGCTTGTCACACCATTCATCGGTAATTTTGACCAGTCCGGAATTGACATCAATGGTGATGAAGGCGTAGAACAAATGGGTGATGTATTGGACCGGAATATCGGTTGCAAAGTGCCCCCTCTGGTACACTGACCAGTTGGAAAAGTAAATTCCGGTCTTCTGGCCACCGGGAATATCGGGACGATGATGATGATGATGATGTCTTAATTTATCAAACATGAAACCGAGAAATACAACGATGGAAAGGGTCCAGATGGTGTTGCAACCAAAACTGAAGTAGCGGGAAATAGTGACGCCCAGGAGAACAAAAGAAGAGGGGAGTTGGCACGGCCGCTGGACCGAAGGGCAAAACTAGACGCTGTGAGGACGGCAAATGGTCCTAATAAACAAAGTAACAGAAAATGTTAAGTTGGATGCAAATGGGAAATGGGCGCCTTTTATAGTGGTTGCAAGTAGGGGGAGATCTAGGAAAGGAGGGGTGGTGGTGGTGGTGGTGGTGGCAGTGACACTTACTGCGGCGAGAATCACGCCGCACCGCGGTAGCACAACGACAATCATCACCATGGGCTGAAGTTTTCGCGGCACTGAATTGCTCTACACACAGCATCTTATACCATTTGCCTTCAAATCCACCAGTTGTTCCACCATGTCCGTTCCCTCCCTCCCTATCCCCCCAGATGTCCCTCTGGCCGTTCCCCCATTGGCCAGAGTATACAAGGACGAGTGCATGTACAGTTTTGACACCCCCGAGAACAATCCGTTGGGGCTAGACGTGGATTTGAAGACATACCAGGGATTTTCCAGAACTCCTACCGCCAATTATACGTTGCAAAACTACACCAAAACAGGTAATTATTTGTACCTCAACATCACCAAAACGCTCAAGCCCGAAGCCGACCGCCGGTCGCCTTATACCCCCGATGGCGAACGCAGCCCCAAGATCCAGAAACTAGAAGTCAAAGATACCAACCAAGACGATTGGTATGATACCAAAGTATCGATATACGACATAAAAGACGACAAGTCGTACACGATAGACCAATTGGCCCCGGAGTTTCAACAATTGGTCAACCAGATTTTGCAACATGATTCGTCATCTCGAGCTGACGAAATCAAGCAATGGGAGCAAGAAATCATTCCCTGTGAGCATTCAGTTGATGTGCAACAATTGGTACAGAATTCAACTGTAGATCTTACCAAATGCATTCTGTGCGACCTTCGCGAAAACTTATGGATATGCTTACACTGTGGAGCCTTGGGATGTGGAAGAGAGCAGTTTGGGTCCAGCTTGAAGGGAAACTCTCATGCTCTTGAGCATTTCCGCACCCAGGACCACCCAGTAGCCTTGAAATTAGGATCTTTATCGGCCGACTCTGTCGATAGTTATGATGCATACTGCTACAAATGTAATGATGAGGTCAAAGTGCCTGGATTAGCCAGTAAAGTGGCGATCTTTGGCATCGATTTAAATTCTACTGTCAAGACTGAGAAGAATTTGGTGGAGCTTAATATTGACCAGAATATGAACTGGGATTTCAAGCTTGACGGAGCCAACGGTGAAAAGCTTCCTCCGGTTTATGGCCAAGGATTGACCGGGTTCCAGAACCTTGGAAATTCGTGCTACCTAAACTCGGTGGTGCAAGCATTGTTCAGCTTGGAAGATTACCAGGCATTTTTTAAGCAGTTGAAGTTTCCGGAGACTCAAGATCCGGCCAACGACATTACCACTCAGCTTATAAAACTCTACGATGGGTTGATCAGTGGTAGGTACTCCAAGCCTGGCTCGGACAAGGGAGATGACTACCAGATGGGGATCAAACCCTCGGGTTTTAAGACCCTCATTGGCGAAAACCACCCCGAATTTAGCACCCAGAGACAGCAAGATGCTCATGAGTTCTTGTCGTACTTGCTAGATAAAACTGACTCTGAACTTGGTCTAGACCTCAATAAATCACTTAAATTTGTGCTTGGTGACAAGGTGATCTGTGCAAATTGTTCTTACGGAACCATTAAACAGGAATTGGTGGATAATATCTCCATCAAGGTCGCCGACGAAGTATTGAAGGTGGAAGACGGAAAGAAAATATACAAGACTGTCAATATGATCGAAAGCTTCGACGACTTTTACCAGCAAGATTTCATTGAGGACTACAATTGTTCCCATTGTCATTCTGACCCGGGAGCAGCTTTCAAATCAACCGGGTTTGTATCGTTCCCTAAAAACTTGGTGGTCAATGCCCAAAGAATAAAATTGGAAAATTGGGTTGCCGTCAAGATTGACACTCCCATTGAAATCCCCTATACTTTAGATTTATCCAAGTATACTGCTCCTCAATTCGAGGATGGAGAAACGCAAATGGAGCCTCCAAAGGAAGACCAGGGCCCGGGTTTCGTGGCCGATCCAGAGGCTTTGAGTCTTCTTGTGAGTATGGGCTTCTCAGAACCTCGTAGTTTGAGAGGTCTTTACCATACAGGCAACAAAAACGGAGAAGATGCCATGAACTGGATCTTTGCTCATATGGACGATCCAGATATTGATTCTCCATTTGTGCCTCCACCCCAACAACAGGATTCTACCGGACCACAGGGCCCTTCTGCCGAACAGATCGAGTCTTTGGGGGCCATGGGATTTTCTGCCCAACTCAGTAAAAAGGCATTGCTCTTGAACAATAACGATGCTAATGCGGCCGTTGAGTGGTTGTTTGCTAACCCAACCGATGATGGAGTTATTGATGAGAGTGTAAAGCCAAAAGTCAATGTGGAACAACAGAGATCAGAACTCACAGAGCAAATTGTTAGTAACCCAAATCCCAACGGCAAGTACGAGTTGCAGTCGGTGATCTGTCATAAAGGAACATCGCCTCATACCGGTCATTATGTAGTTTTCATCAAGAAGAAAATCAACGATGAGTACAAATGGGTATTGTTCAACGATGAAAAAGTTGTTTTATGTGACCTGGCAGATTTACAAGACATGAGAGAAAACGGGTACATCTATATTTTCAATAGAGCCGATAACCTTTGATTTAACGAGCTAATTTCCAACTTTCCCTCCTAATGCAAAAAATGTACTAAAATAAGTTCACATAGCTATAAAAAAAATTGTTAATCAGTATCTCTAGTTTATAGAATCTTAAGATGCCCTTCTACAGAAAACCAGAATTAAAGGGCAATAAATAATATACCATCAAGAAAAATGTAGTAATTATTTCAACTTTCATAAAGATATGTCTTCATAACCAAATGGAATGATGTGGTATAAATATGTCAATTAAGCTCGTGGGTCTACGATTTTAATTGATGTATTGCAAATAAAAAGAATGTTAAATATGAAGTTCACAATTTGAGACTCTACGATATTTTGAATTTTTGAAGAATTGTCATTTTTTTAAAAAATTCAATTCTTCTTAACATTGACAAAAAGTTAACAAGAAGCAATACAGAATCAGATTTAACTACAATACTAGTGGATGATTCCAATATTAGTATCTATTATATGTGAATCCGGCAGACTACATGATGCTGATTTCTTATACAAATATGAACCATAGGTGTTCCTTCCTATACGTGGTTTTGTGGTTCAACTGACAAATAGTCACTACAAAGACGGACATTTAAAATACACAGGCCTCACAACAGGTCATGTTTAATAAGCTGACTCATTCAACTTTAAATAGACAGGTGTTCTACTATTTAAAGTACGGAAATATCAGGGAACTTTCAACAAATTTTGGCGTTTTCATCATACTTAAGTGAGCCCAAAACACCACACATTTCTCTTTAAAAAATGACTTTTATAGCTACACTTCAGGGTATTTCCCATTCTGAGTCTGGATTTGTCTAAAGACAGAAGGAACTATTAATCTATATAGGCAAAAACGTTCCATAGAGCCTTTTTTCTCATCTAACTGTACATACGAGACACCCAAAGGTGGTGCCGAACGATTTGATTTACGGTGGGACCGTTTTGAACCGGCCCGAATGTTCATATCCATTCTCATTAAGCTCGCAGATCACATCCTAGTCCGTCAACCTCAACTCTACACGGCACTGACGGTATTGATAATCGGTTGATATTTCGCAGCCATGACTCATATCCCCACACCAAAAGGTTGACACCTGCATATATGTACAGGATGCAGCCATGCACCTTTCACAATGTACAAACAGATAGAACTCGATGACACCAACACTTGCTGCTACAATAAGTGAACGCCAGCTTGGGACCCACTATGCCAGAAGTATGCTGTGGAAAAAGGCCATCTTTTCTTGGTACACTTTTTAGTACTTCTCGGAGTATTATTGTCCAATAGGTTTCCCTAAATTAGTCACTATGCATGATGTGATGCGGGCCATGTGCCGGAAAATCCTACCTTGGAATTTACACTTATATAAAGCCAGTTTCGACATAAATAATTGCCAGATATCGAAAATGTTCATCACTAACGAGCACGTGGGCGACAGAAGTCGTATGGAAGACTGGAGAAGTAAGTATCAAGGGCCTTGCCCATATCCCAACGACGGAGATGGTTCTGATATGTGGTTGTCTGTGATTCCAACCCAAACATTTGATGAAAAATCGACAGATAACTGAAATTTTTTTTTTTTTTTTGAAATTTGAGCTGATAGTCCCCAAAAACCTAGCAACTACTACGGAAGGAGCACTTTTGAGTCTCGGGAAGTCACAACCAGAACGAACGCATTTGTACAGATGCTGTTATCGTCAAAAACCTGATTTTACCACGATAAAAGCCTGCCAAATGATAAGAAAATTAGACGAGGCACAAGGGTGTATCCTAACTATGCCAGATCAAGCCAGGATGTGTCTGGGTAGGACACGGTTGAGTGGCTGTCAGAGCTGGTATAGTTTGACAGGATGCAGGCTTCTACTGCATGAGTACATTGTGCATTGCATGATGTCAAACTTGCATATATTACGTTTTGGTTGCAACTCACACATACAAGCTAAACGTCGTTAGATATGCCCAGCGTATCGATACTAACCTCCAGTTCGTGGTTACGATCCACTTACTCCACCGGACCTTCTTCAACACGAGTTTCCCCTCACTCCAGAGTCCGAAAAAGTCATTGTTGCCGGAAGAGACCAAACAGTGGATATCTTAAAGGGCAAAGACGACCGTTTGGTGATTGTTGTAGGACCATGCTCCATACACGATCCCAAGGCAGCATTGGAATACGCCGATAGACTATACAAAGTTAGCCAAAAGCACAAAAACGAATTACATATTGTGATGAGAGCATATCTTGAAAAACCCCGTACCACAGTTGGCTGGAAAGGATTGATCAACGATCCGGATATCGATGGATCTTTCCACATCAACAAAGGGTTGAGGATTTCCAGAGACTTGTTTGTCAAGTTGACATCCAAATTGCCCATTGCTGGCGAAATGTTGGACACCATTTCTCCCCAATTCTTGTCTGATTTGTTCTCGGTTGGAGCCATTGGGGCCAGAACCACCGAATCCCAATTGCACCGTGAGTTGGCCTCGGGCTTGTCATTCCCCGTGGGGTTCAAAAACGGTACTGACGGTACTTTGGGCGTAGCTATTGATGCCATGAGATCGGCCTCTCATCCACATCACTTTCTTTCGGTCACCAAGCCCGGTGTGGTGGCCATTGTAGGGACCGGAGGAAATGAAGACTGCTTTGTCATCTTGAGAGGTGGTAAAAAGGGCACCAATTACGATGAAGCTTCGGTCAAGGAAACAAAGGCTCAATTGCAAAAGGCTGGTGTCATCACCGATGAAAAGTCCGCCAGAATTATGGTCGATTGTTCCCACGGGAACTCCAACAAGGACCATAGAAACCAGCCCAAGGTTGCAACCGAGGTGGCTAGACAGATTGCAGCTGGAGAATATTCCATTTGTGGTTTGATGATCGAGTCCAATATCAACGAAGGAAGACAAGACGTTCCTCCTGTAGAACAGGGAGGCAAGGATGCCTTGAAATACGGTGTGTCGATCACCGATGCCTGTATTAATTTTGAAACCACCGAGAATGTTCTCCAGGAATTGGCCGATTCTGTCAAGGCAAGAAGAGCCTTATAAATGGGGGAAAATGTTTTGTCGCCATAAAAAATACAGGAGAAAGGACAACCATTGATACTCAAAGGGTCCAAGACTTTGTATATACTTGTTAAATAAAAGAGACAATTAGGATATTTATGTAGATCAAAATTGATGTACTTTTGAACACGAAAACGTCATAATTAAACATGCTTCCATGCATGGAGCTGCATCATAAGGTTTTGACGTTTTTTTGAACTACTTCGTGGGCTGATATTTACTCGAAGTTGACCTACTACAAGAATATGATGGATATAATAGAAAGGTGGACTCACAGCTGGAGATTGGTGGACAGTAGCTTTAAGGTTGTTGAGGTAAGCTTAAAAATGGGTTAGTACATAATGCATTATGCATTCAGCAATGTTTCATGCAAAAGGATATATGCCAGCTAAATTTAGATTCCATACCCTGGCTGGTGCCAGTATAGGACCATTAAGTTCCTACAATCATCCTACTCACGCACCAGCCCGCCCAAAACCCAAAATGTGGGGACAGTCCAAAAGTCCAGGTTCATTCCACCAGGATTTTCCATGCCAATTGGTGTCCTGCAGCAACAATAAGAGGCTACAACTTGTTGAAACACCACCAAACTGTCCATTTACCACACCAGGCACCCACCCCACAGGATCAGCCACAAAACGTATAGCCGTGCACCACCACTTTCTCCGCGATGGAGGTGTCAGTAACGAGGAAACACGGCGGTATATGTCCCAAAAAAGCCGGAAAAACCCACAAAAATCGGCCTCCCCGAAACGCCGGCCCGTTGGCTCCGTCCTACCACTTCGGAGCCCTCGCTACCCCTCCATAACAGCCCCAAAGCACCACCACCACCTCCTCCAGGAAATAATAAGGAGCTCAGAACCCAGTGCGGCACGTGACCGCCGGTCCTTATAACCTCTGCCAAATCAACCTTCCAGCAACCACTTCCACACCACTTAATTCTCCAGCAGCCACCCGCCAGCACCAGACAGACCCGCCCACGGCAGCTCCCCCACGACCCCCGTGACCTCGAACCCCCAAATCTCGCCTTCCCCCGCGCCCAATCCCCCACGTCCTGGCCCCATGAGGTCGTTTATCAAGGCCCACAGAAGGGCCGAGTCGGGCAACTCCGAAACCCTCTACCAGGAGCCCGATATCAAGCCCGCCCCCAGCCACAAATCCACTCCCGTGCCCTCGCCCGTCGTCCCCAGCGGCCAATTCACTCCCCCTAATCCCGTGAATGGGTCTAGCACCATAGCCGCCCTGGCACCGTCCATGAGCTCGCCCAAAAAGCTCCTTACGCCCATCAAAAAGATGTTTTCGTCGCTGGCCCACAACAAGACCACACCCAGCTCCAACGACAGCCTTCAGAACGCCGTCAATGGCCGGGCCCACGGCAAAATCCGGTCTCACCGCCACTCCAGGAGCCAAAGCTCGGTATCAGAGCACGAGCACCACGAGCCGGTGTCGGTAGCTGCTGCTGCTGCCGCTGCTGCTGCCAATAAGTACTCGCTAAAGATGGCGCTGTCGCCAAACAAGCCGCCGGCGCCCCAGCAGGGTGCCAGATTGGCGCCTTCTCCCAATTTCCACCCCTCTGCATCGTCACCAGCGCTGGCAACCGCCCACAGGACACCGGTTCCCGTGGCGCCCTCACATTCACATACCTCGCTATCGTCGTACCACTCGTGTGGCTCGTTTACGGGCCAAACTGTGCTTAAACCACCCATAAACCTCGAGCCCCAGCACCACAAGACCGTCGGGTCAGCCCTCCTGCCCACCCTAGAACCCGCCCTAGAACCTGCTGATACCACGGCCACCACGGGCGCCCCTTCTACCGCGGGCGACCACCGCCTGGTAGGCTTTCATCCCCAGCTTGTGTCTTCTCCAGAGCGAAAGTTCTCCATCAAAGACGCCCCGTCCGCTCTCTATGTCGACGGTGGCAACGAGGCCGAAGAGGACTACGAAGGCGACGACTCCGACTCCGACTCGTCCCAGTTTTCCTTCGTCAAGGATACCATCCGTGGCAGAAACACCTCCGTCAAGTACTACAAGGTGGCCAAGAGCCCCCAGGCCCCGGAACAGCTGAACATGTTCAACGAGAACGACTTGGGGTCCGATATGGACGAGTTCTCTGACTACGACTTCGAAAACAACGGCTTGGACGACGACAGTCACGACGACGACAACGTCCATTATAACCAGTTGTTTGACGACGAAAGGGACCCACCAGCATCCAGTCCTCCGGCCAGCGATATTGCTGCCGCTCACAAGCACACCGAACTGGAAACTGAGTCTCTTATGGATGACAGCGACGAGATCCCCTACAACGACGCCATCTCCGAGGATGCTCCGCCATCTACTGACCACGACGCCACGCCCCTTTTCAGCCACGATCCAGAATCCCCCACTACGGAGGCCCCAGGAAACGACAACCGCTACGTGTCGTACCAGCTAGAGAACCTGCTGTTTATGACCAGAGGACCATCTGTTCACAACCAGGATTCATCCAATAAAGTGTTCAACAAATCGTACCATTTGTCTATACAGGGAACGGATTTCGGCGAAGACTACGACGGTGTGGACACAGATGCCTATGGTGACGATATTCTTGAAAACTACTTGGATATCAGTAAGTCGCCTTCGGTGGAAATGACGGGATCCAACTCCGAAAAGACCCCGGACCCTTCTGTGTACGATGACCCTGAAATGTACGAGGCCAGCAGCCCCATCATCAACGGGCTAACCATTGGAAACAACTTAAGGCATCGTCTTCCTCGTTTAAACAGCCACGAGTCCGATAAGGGCGCTGGCTTCATCAACCGGTCCACCCTGGAAGTGGATCATAACGATACTATCTTGGTCGATGGTGCTCCAAAGCAAGCAATTCCCGACCGAGAAGCGCTTGGCTTGCGAGTGCTTCGAAGCTTCCATAGCTCCATCAGTGACGATTTGAACAGCACCATCTACAATCGAGCAAAGGAGTTCGATACCTTCTCGTCTACTAGAACTACCTTAGGCTTGGGAATTGAGCACTCTGTAGGCCATCATGAACCTCAAGTCGCTGGGCACCTGGATCTTACCCCGAAGGAAGTGATTCCCGTAGAGAACTCGGCCAGCCAGCGTCCATCTCAAGTCACCCCAGCTCAAACAATAGCAGATAACAGAAAGTCTGTGATCGAACTAATGGACTTGTTAGGCAACTTGGAACATTCTGCAAATGCAGAACGGAATATGGCCCATGATATCAGTCTTCTGAATCTAGAATCGGCTTTGGAGTCCTCAAATAGGCATTCGATCTTGGGGATGATGAATATTTTATCCAATTTAGAGAGATCACAAGCCAGCGTGCTTGAGGAAAACAATCGGGCAATTGAAAAAGCTCAGCAAAATCGTAAATCTATTCTCGAAATGATGTCTACGCTTGCTACTCTTGAAACGGACGGAAGCAGTGAACAGGACGTTAAGAGCAAGAGAAATTCCATCAACAACATGATGCAGACATTGGCCACATTGGACTTGTCGGGCCTGGAGCCAAGTACAAACGAGAAGTTGCGAAGCAAGAAAAACACGCCTTTGACAAAATTGATCAACAATGACGGCAAAAGATACTCTTGGTTGAAAAACGACGAGACTGTAAGCTTCAACCCTCCCATAACCAACCATATATCTGCAAAGGACAGCACGCAGTCCGAAAGTGAAAACGATACGCTGGATGCCGAGGCTTATAATCGGACTTTTGACCAGGAATTGATCGATGAAATGAACGAATTGCCCGAGGACTACGATTTCGAAGACCACCATTACTCATTCCCCGTCAAAGAAGAGAAGAATTTCTACCGGTCCAATTCCTACAATAATCGACCCGTCAAGGCGGTCGTTGACCACAAATACCAATCCAACAAGATTGAAACCACCAACAAAACTGTCACTTTCTACCGCAGCAATAGCAATGCTAGCTCGCTAGAGACGACAAGGGCTAAAAGTGTCAGTCGAGCGCCTTCTACCCGGTCGATGAATTCATTCACTTCGGTCAACGAAGAACAAGAAGAGGACGATGACGACCATACTCCTGTGTTCAACAGCACCGACCCGTTCCCGGGCTTCAGAAAAAAGCTGTATAAGCCGGTATTGTCGTCACAAAACTTACTGTTCAGGTAGCCGAGTACGTTGGAACTACAAAACAACTCCACACACCTATCGAATCATCAATGAACTTAGGTTCACCATCAATTGCATAATACCTGGGGACCTTCCCTTAGGAATTCACCACGTTCGCTTGTATACTACCTACAATCGATTGTTTTACAATGTATAATTAGGTCTTTCACAAAACACAGTGAGAGAATTAAGTGAATAAATACTTTGAGTATCTAGAATTAGGGGTTTATCGTCTTCATGTAGCTGTTGAAATCGTAGGACTTGCCATAGTCGAAATGGTCCGTTTCCATCGTCGGCACCGTGTGACGCTTGTTGGAAACTGTGTAAGCCTTTCGTATTGGCGGTTTGGCATGCTCAAGCTGGCCTGACAAGCCATGGGCAGGAGGCTGGATCCGACGGGAATTGTAGTTGCTAGAAGCAGTGGAAGTGGACGAAAGGTTGGATCTCTTGCGGTCCATTTCCTTGGTAAGACTGGCAGGAACCCCCAAGCTAGGAGCCCCCAAGCTAGGTTTCAATACCAATTGGGTATGAGAGCCGGTATTACTATCAAAAGAAGCAGCACTGGATCTAGACATTCTAGAGCTACTGGAGGCCATGGACGCAGAAGAGTCGGCTCGGAACAACCAGGTGTTGTTACGGTATTTAGAATACAAGCTGAGCAAGTCGTCCTCTTCTTCGTCCACCAAAACCACCTCCACATTGCGGCCGTCCTTGGTCTTTTCTGTTACTGACCGATACGAAAGAACGGAATCTTGACGGTTCACCATGCAAACATCGTAGTTTTCCTTGGTCAAGTCAATCACCACGCTCTCTGTGTCGGAGATCGAAGTCATGGTCGAGGGCTTGGCCGATCCACTAGACTGGAAACTGGACTTGGAAGTGTAGGAAGCGTTTTCCAGTTGTTTGGACCATCTGGGGCTCTCCAACGACAAATTCTCCATTCCCTTGGAGACATGGTGGATCACGGGGGCTGGGGAATACGTGTGGATGGTGGCACTTCTCTTGTAGATGTCGTACATCGAAGGATTGGCCTTGTTGGTGTTTTCATTGTAGTACGAACGACGGCCATCATCGATCTCTTTGGCCTCTCTGAAGTCCACATCATACAGCACCTGGGAGGGTGGTGGAGCAATGACGATGTCCAAGGCTTCGGGTGACCCTAATGGTGGCTCTGAGGGCGATAATTCGTCGTTGTTGGCCGGTGGAGGCAACTTTGGCGTACTCAAGTTGCTCAAATCAGACGATTTGGATCTCTGGTGGCCCAACAGCTCTCCGGGGCTGGAATCGAATGTCTTAAGGTCGAAATCGATGTTGTACATCGACTTATGGCGCTGGTGTCTTCTGGGGGCCCTGGCGGCACCGTTGTTACCACTTTTTGCAGCTTCATTAGCGGCTTTATTGGCAGCACCATCGGTAGCACCATCGGTAGCATCTCTGATGGGAGGTAACTCCTTGTTGCGGCCAGTGGCCAAATAAGAGAGAGACTTGGACTTGCCGTGGCTGTAGAGCGAGAACTTGGCCGATTCTATATCGCTATCGGAGTCGTCGCTGGTGTACATGGACTTGAAGTGTTCTTTGGCAGCGGTTTTGGCAGCCATGCTAGGAACACCAATTGGTTCCAACAGCGACTCCTCGGCATCGGACCGGTTATCATGGCCGCCACCACTAGCTTCGGACTCCTTCGAGTTGTAGGAAAAGTACGATACCTTGCCAGAGTAGCTGGCTTTATCATCAAGATCAGGGATCTCGATGTGGCCCGTCTCAGACATGTAGCTGGCTCTGGTCCTGGCGGACTTGAACGAATCCCTGGACGCTCTCCGCTTGATTTCCTTGTCGTTGGTGATGTTCTGGTCGTTATTGGGGAAGCTGAACCGCTTGCCCATGCCGTTGTTGTCGTAGTCAGGCGTAGACTGCTTTTCAGAAGAAGGAGTGGTGATTGACTTGGGATTACCATTGGCGGCGGTCTCGAGGGTTTGTCCGGGAGAACAGGTGATTTCAGAGTACCTGGCGGTGGAAATACTGGCTATATCATCCATGTAGAAGTCATAAATCGTTTGTTGGTCGTCCTTTTGCTTCACAGGCACGCTGGTTAAGTCTCGGGAGCTTCTCAACGTCGAAGCCCTGCTGAAGCGAAGTGGTGCCGTCTCGTCCGACTTGATGGACTGGCGGTCTTCATCCTGGTGCTGGTCTGGTTCTTTTTCGTCTTCTTGCTCGTGTTCTTCGTCTTCTTGCTCGTCTTGGGTGATGGTGCTCATGTTGATCTTATCGGCGTCGGAACTGACAGTAGCTTGCTCTTCGGAGTCCGACAAGCTGGCCTCAGTGCCTTCGGAGTCCTCCCATTCCTCTTCGTCGGGGGTTTCAGGCAATTGCTTCAGACTGGCCTTGGATTTGACTGAAATCGTCCGGGGCCCATTTCTCAGGTGGTTGAGCTCTACCGAAGACTGCAACGAGTCCCACGAAGAACGGCTATCTACAGAAGACTTGCTGGCAATGGAAGAGGCAGACTCCTTTCTGGAGGGCACCACGATTCCCCGTTGAAGCTGGAGCCTGTGGGCCGACGAAGAGTCGCCGGTATGGAACGGCACTCGGGTCAAACTCATGATATCGCCTACGGAACTGAACGAGCTGATGGAAGACACCGCCGACTCGTCACTGAAGGACCGCTTTTGGATCTTTAAGTTGTTTTTGGACGGAGAGCTGGCCATCTGGAGGTTCCGGAGGCTCATCTCGGTGGTGGTCTTGGGAAGAGGGCCGTTTCTGTCGGCTGGCCGGGAGACAACCCTGACATTGGTGTACTGGGGGCGGCGGCCAGCGGTCAACGGGTCTGCTGGTGGGACGACTGCCTGTTTTGGTGGTGCTGGGACCGGTGGTTGTGGAGCTGGAGCCGAGATGGTTCTCGCCTGGTTGGGTCCGTCGCCTGGTACGGGTCCGGGCAAAGGTACAGACCCCGACAAAGACAGTGGTAGTGATCTTTGGGCCGGCATGGTGGCTACTCTGGCTTGGGGAGCCGCTACTATTGGTTGGGGATGGGCTGGTGGCTGGGAACCCACATTTTTGCACCCATTTTTTGCACCCATTGGCGACCTCACCGGCTCGACAGCTGGTGCCATGGTGTACATCGCTGGGGGCTGTACCGGTGGGTGCTGTACTGGTAGTCTGGGGTGGGCCTGTGGGGCCGGCAGGGCCTGTGGGGCCGAACGGACTTCTTCGGGGCGAATTACCTCGGCCTCCATCGACCTGACGGGCGATGGCTGTACCGGGACCGCATGGCCTGACCATACCGGCACCAGCTTGTGTCCCTGGTGAGTCGGGGTGACTGGCGAAGCGGAGCTCAGAGGATCAAGCGTCTTATGGGGAGTGGTGGGTGTATTTTGCAGCAATCCCTGGGACCGGGGCCGTGGCCGTGGCCGTGGCCGGGCACTAGCGTCTTTTTCTATAGGCGGAGGGGGCAAAGAGCCGGGGGGTTTGCTTTTCACACTGGAACTTCTGGAGCTAGCGCCGCTATTGGAGGCTTCTTCGATGATGCTTAGTTCGTCGTGGTTCAATAAACTGGTATGGAAGGGCGATTTCAGCGACTTGCTTTTGAGAACAGGAAGTGGAGGCGGCTTGCGGTTGAAGGAGATACGTGAATTGATGTTTTCCTGGGAGTAGTCGTCGTCATCGGACGAGGATTCGAGTTTTTCATAGCCGGCGCCAGTATACACCAACCGAGACTGTTTCTTTCGGGGAGACGGCGACCGGGGCGACCGGGTGGGAGAACTATGTCTTACGGGCGAGGAATGTCTTGAAACTTTGGCCCTTGTGGGCGATGGGGACCGGGAACGGGCCTTTTCGTGTTCGATTTCGATGTTTTTCTGGCTCAATTTGGGAGGTAAACTCAAGGTGAAAGGGATTGGAATGACGTATTTGCTGGACTCGCCCACCGTCGACACATGCAACCGCTTGGAAAGAGGCGAGTTGCTCAATTGCTTCAAGTGTTCGTGCGATACATTGGACGAAGCGTTGGAAGAAGTGGCCGAGCGAAGGTCTTCGTCAGTGGCCACCGGTAAATGAGGAAGCCTCAAGTCGAAGAACGAAGGAGGCAACGACCGTCTGTTTTTGGAGGGCGACGTGGATCTGGTTCTTCGGTCCACCAATACCGAATCATCCATCGACTTGTTGGACGCTGAATATACCATGGTTTCGGGGGCGGGAGGGAGGAGGGAGATTTGGCTCACTAAGGCTGGGACTCACGGTTTTATCGTCACAGAAACGAGAAAAAGACGGATCAATAAGAACAATATGGATAGCGAGGGTGTGGAGGGATGGGCTAGGCTGCTTACAGTTGTATTGTGTGGGAAGATGAGGGTAGAAACAGTCTTTGTTCATTGGTGGTGATGGGTGCCAATTTGATGTTGATGTTTTTCCCAAAGCGGCCGAGGTTGCTTGGTGCCTAATCGGGAAGGTGAGCCTGGAATTAGCACCAATCAATGCCATCGGTTACGAGCGTGCTGTTCGTAATGGTTCCGGGGGAAAAGGAGTGTTCCAGCCGGAGTGTGACGGCGGTGGACGGTTGAAGGCGGACGGCTGGCGGCTGGTGGCGTCCGTGGTGGTCCGTCGTGGTCCGTATTGGTGAGTGCTGGTGGTGGTGAGTGCTGGTGACGAAAAGGTGCAAAAAAGTCCGCGGGTTCGTGGCTTGCTGGGACGGGCTGCGGTGGCAGTGGCGGTGGGACGGCGGGGCTGACATACTGGCAGTGGGAAACCTACCGCCGTGTCGCTCGTGTAACCGGCTTATCAGTGGATCCTGAAGCCACATAGGTGGGGGATTACCATGGCATGGCCCTGGCCCTAGGACGTGGTGTCGCGCGTGTCGCACACAGCCATGGCTGCAATGTCGCATTGTTGCTGGCAAATGCCGATGTCCTTTGTGTGCCAGTTTGTGGCAGTTTGTGGATCCAATTGTTGGTTGGTGTGTCAACCATGATAATGTCCTTTCCTATTGTCTCCAAGCCAGTCCCACAGTATGTCGATACGCCGCCCGAAGAGCCCCGGGCCTCGCTTCGTTCCGTGCCGATGTCCCCGGGCTCGCCTCCTCCTTATCTCTTGGAGGTTCCAGAGTCGCCCATGGAACCCATGGGGCCATGTTCCACTAGCGATACTGCTGCTGGGCTAGCGTTCCTTCCAGGCCAGACTAGCGATAGATCCAAGATCTCTGGCGGCAACTTTACCTTGATGGTAGTTGGGCCCACAGGCTGCGGTAAGTCCAGCTTTATCAATACTTTGTTTGCAACCGAGTTGATGCCAATTTCGCAGCCAGTGTCCACCACCAAAATCTCCATCCACAAGTATGCTCTTGAGGAGAACGGTGTCACTCTTCGCCTCTCGGTAGTCGACACTCCTGGGTTTGCTCTGTCTATCGACAATACCCATGCCTGGATCCCTGCTGTCAGCTTCATTGAGGATCGCTATAGAGCCTACATGTACCAGTCCGAACAGCCTGATCGCACCAAGATCGTGGACTCCCGGGTCCATTGCTGTCTTTATTTTGTGAAAGACGGCCAATTGAGTCCCTTGGACATCAATGCCATCGCCCTGCTTTCTCTGCGGACCAATGTGATCCCGGTCTTGAGCAAGTGTGATGCCTATAGTTTGCCTGAGTTGATTTGGTGCAAAAGGGCGGTGTTTCAATCCTTACGGGTCCACAACATACATGTGTGTGACATGATCTCTGACTCTCACGTAGTAGACAAGATCAACTCCATGGTGCCCTACGCTGTCATGGGGGCAACCGAGTCCTTTTTGAACGAGATGGGTCAACCCGTTCGTGGTCGCAGGTACAAATGGGGAACAGTCGAGCTTGAAAACAAGCACCATACCGACTTTTTGGCCTTGAGGTCGGTGCTAATGTGTGATAATATGTTGGATTTGGTCAAGTCCACCGATGCCTACTACGAAAACTATCGTTCTGAATGTCTTGGGCAAAGAATGAAACAGATTTGCTCCAACAACCATACAAAAGTTGATCAGTCCATCGGGGGTATCAATCAGTATATGTTATACAGTCAATTTGGTCCTAGAGACTTGGAAAATTTCCTAGCCACCAGCCACCCCGAGTATATTACGTCTTTGGCCAAAGTTAATGAGAGAGTTCAACAGTGGGCTGTCGCTCAAGAAATGAGGTTGCTGGTGTGGAGGCGAGCCCTTGATGACAAAAAGGAGGTGATTGATTATAACATCAATACTTACCAAAACATAATCTCGAAATTAAATAATGAGTTGGACAAAATGGTAGAAGAAAGCTCCTCGCCATGTTCCTTGTATATTATGAGAGACGTCTTTTCTCCTGTAGCCACAAGTACTTCAAGAGAAAGTCTGGTATCTTCAAGCTGCTATATTTCGGAGAGCGATGGAAATCAACAAAGCGATTAATTGGTTAGCAATCCACTCTATTTTTTGCTAAGTCTATTACAAAATAATATTAACCCTATGTGGATTACAATAGCTTCCTCTCTACTGTACTTTGTATGGGTTGGTAACATATTAAGAATAAGTAGAGCCTCATCGATATTGTGATTGCAATAGAAATATATTAAATAGAAACAGTAGGCCTTTACCTATTGAATGCTAATACAGGCTTTATCTGAGTATAGTGATAAAGTAGTATTTTATTTTTACGGTGACAATAATCAGTATCAAGCTCTAGGATAGAGTGGTTTTTTATTCCACGGTACATTCCCAACAGTTACCAATCATAAGGTGTGTTTTCAGCCGGTTCTATAGCATGATTAATACCTGTACTATGAATGATTTTTCAAAAAATTGAAATTGAAGTAAAAATGCAAAATTAATTTCTAGCCAACAGTAACTAAGAAACCACCAAGAAGAACTCTCTAGGTGATGAAATTATCGAAAATCAATGCCAAAAAGTGTAACTATTGTACCTCAAGAAAAACTAAAGGTCTATACTAGACAAAATTTCGAAATTTCAATTCTTTGAAGCAGTGAAGCAGAAATCGTTTTTTCAAAGAACTACAACATGTCAAAGACCAACCTTCGGGCAGTTGGCTGCTTTGTAGTGCCGGTTGATACTGGTTTTATACTATGGAAATTAACCCTAACGGTTTTGTGGCACGTTTGGTCATCGCGCACTATAAAAGAGGGCGATTTCCCACTTTTTCAGTTCCCAATTATTTCACTTAGATAGTAAGTACTATGGCACAACGGGTAGTTTACAGGATGAATTTTTTTATTCAAAGTATGTTTTTTCTGGCATCTCTAATGTTAGAGCTTTTCAGCTCGATGAATACAACCCTGACTATATCTGATGAACTACCTAGTTGGACTGAATATGTTTTGGACTGTACTAACAGCAGACTTTTTAAGGATAAAATGATTGTTAAGTGTAGAGGCGGCATGTGTGGAGGTGCCGGTATGTAGTGTGGCAAAGGATCTGGTGGTGTTGAAGGTCTGTGATCTTGTTGGAGTTCCCAAGGCTACAGCAAATGGCGTCGCACAGTCCTGGAACCAACTGCAACAAAAAGGTGTCCCAGTAGGGCCACTCCAGGGCCATTTGTTGGTATAAATGGGGGCGATTTTGCGTACTTCTGACGTGGCTGCCACCTAGTAGGCACCAGCAGTATCTCCATTGATTACCATTGGTGTGGTTGGTGTGTCTGTAGCTATTCTTGTACAGTTAATTCTAGGGCAAGCTCGGTGTGGACAAGCCCCGAATTCGCAGTGTGATGGCCCTACAGTCTCGGTAGGCTCGCGGTACGTTTGCCAATGCCCGCGGTAGATTTTTTTGTAGGTTCGCGGTATTCTCACTGTGCTTTTTCGCAGTAAGTCTCCCTAGCACGCAGAGCTCTCGCGGTAACCCTATTTTGGCGCCCTCCACATCGTACCAGACCACCAATGCTGTTACCATCCGACGCTGGAGATGGCTACTTGAGCGAAGATTTCCAAGATGAGCTCGACCAGATCAATCTCAATGAGCGGCCCGACTCGTCCGTTCTTCCTCCGGCCCGGTCCGTCAACTTTATCTTTGATGATTCATCTTTTGTCAGAGGCATTGGAAACATCAAGAGATGGTTCAACGAAGAATATGTCCGTTCCAACCAAGTCAGCGATATCCAGATGCCCGTGGACGTGAACATGTTCATTCCATCTTATACTTTGCACGAATTTGATTACATCAAGCGAGGATCGTCTATGAAAGCCACCAATGCCCGAGAAGCCATCCGTCTTATCGACACCTTTCTTGAAAATGAGGATAGTGATAACCAAAATCTGGTAGTAGCCATCCGGTACCATGTAAATCTTGAAGGACCAGGCGAAGCGGGGCCCAGCTGGGACAAAATCGCCAAGTATAATGTCCGAGTCCCCATAATCGGGGAGTTTCCCAACTTCAAAACCAAATTCGACTCCAATTTATTGGGGTTACCGGCTGACAGAGCCAATAGGAGCACTCAGAATCGTAGAGACGATTTTTCTCTAGAGGAAAGCCATAAGACCAACGATATTCAGTATGAAAACTCTGCTTCGTATCAGCAGGCATTGGCCAACTCGTGTCAACCAGCGGTGATGCCAGCCCGCTTGAAATACTTGATACGGTCGGCCATCTACAAGAAGTTTCTTGGGAAGCAACCTGCCAGTTCAGACCACCCGGAATGGAAATTGATTACCGAGGACCCCATCACTAGGATTTGGGCCACATGCTATGGAATTGATTGTTTGAACGTCAACGAGGCAGAGGTCCTTATATTTCAGAACAAAGACGTTACCAAACTCGACACTCATACTCCTCACAATACCTTCCAGGACCCTGTAGCCCATGAAAGTGAAATATTGCAGAAAACAGTAGACACCACCAAGTATGAGTATCAAAGAACAGGTAGATTTGCCGGTGGCTCCAAGTCCAAAAAAGCAAAAAAATTAAGAAAGAAAAAGGCTAAAAAGGTTGAGGAAACCGGAATTGCCACAAAAGAAGGCGTTCCTGGTGTTGTTAATCAGAGATATAAAGATACAGGGGAATTGGTGAAAATAGAAAAGTTTAATGCCATCAACTATGCACCAAGAGGCGAAGGTAAATTGTGGACTCCATAACTCAATCGGTTGCGGACTTCCTTAGGGTGTGCAGCTAGCATTATCTATAGTCGGAGCTAATTGTTGTGGTGGCAATGTTGGAACGGTGAAGCTCGAACTGTAAGGGTTTAATGGAATTGGCGCAGATCTATTGGTGTTTCTAGACAATTGCTGTGCTCTATGTTTTTTTCACACCGGAAACTCATAGAATCTAATGTTTGCAGAAGTTAGTCATTGGGTTTAGAGATTTCCTGATTCTCAATGATTCTCAATGATTCTCAATGATTTTCATTGGATTCTGGCTGAACTTTCAGATTTTACGCCTCGATTACAATCACCCTCCCACGGAAAATTATTCTTCTTATCTGGAGTAGGGCTTTGTTAGGGACCACTAGTTTCCATTGGTTTTTTTTTGGTTTTTTTGTTCAGCTTGCAATGTGTGGTAGTGTAATCACAACTGCGTTGTTCAAGTATAGCGTCGGATTTTAGTTCCATGTTGAGCTCACTAGCCTTTTGGCTGGCTCAATAGTGAAACTGGTTGATGGTTTAATTTTCACAGAAAATCACATGAACACCAGCTAGGTTTCTAGTATGTGGTTCAGTTGGCCTTGACCGAATTCTGTGTGAGTTACAAAGATCTCTTGATTGTATAATGCATTTTTTAGTGGATTTTCGGTAACATCGATTTATACCACTGGGGTCTCACTCAATTAACACTAGCTATTAATCGTGCAGGTTTCCACTTGGTTCTAGTGGATTTCTACTGTTCTACTTCAGTATCACTGATTTTTTTTACTGGTTTTGGTCTACGTTTTCACTACTTTTTACTTGAAATGAAGCCAGAAGTCTTTCAGAGGATCTTTACTGCCACCAATTCGATGATTTTTCAGTGTTGTTATTTTTTCCCGTTCACTTAAGAATTGATTTGGTGTTTCCATGGAATATGCCATGAATTTCATTGAAATTTTCAAGAGGATTTTTCATGGGATTTTCCTGGATTTCTGTGGCCTTTACGTGAATCTGTCCAATTCACTAGTCGTTCCAACTAGCACAACTTTTGGTCCATATCTACTATGTCAGTTCCTGATCGGTTGGCATAACACACGTGATCGCACAAACACGGTGGGTTTTTAGGGCCATCAAGCGAATGTCGCGTGTCGCGAAAATGTCGCACTCTCAAACAGTGCCCCCCTTCCAGCCTGCCACAGACCGTTGCTGACCATACCTCTTCTCTAGCGTAGTCCCAATACACGTCTCCTCTCACCAGCCCCGTCATCCGTGCCGCCACTGCCTCCATTCGAGCCAGTTTTGGGGGACCCCACCCCAGACAGACGGGTTCTGGGCGCGCGCACGACCCGCACCCCGAAACCCATATGGAAAACAAGGGCTACCACTTTCCTTCCAGTTTCACCACTAATCAATCGGGTAAGTTGGCGAAGCGTGATTGCGACATTTGCTCCGAGTATGAACCGGCAATTAACCCGAGAGGAGATCCAGAAGATCCTCCTGCGTTGGCACCAGCTCAGAAACCAGTTTGGTGAGCAGGCGGTTAATGTTCCTGAGTTTGCCCAGTTGAGCAAAATCATCAAGTTTCTCCAGCAAAATCAACTTCAGCGGCAGCAGCAGCAGGTGCCGGGGGCGCAGGCGAATGGGGGTGCGGTGCAGTCGCCGGTGCAGGGGTCGATTTCTGGGCAACAGCAGCAACAACAGCAGCAACAACAGCAACAACAACAACAACAACAGCATCAACCACCTCCCAATGGGCAGTTTGCGGTGCAGTCACATAATAACATGGCGGGGTCGCTTGTGGGGTCCAATAATGGGACTCCTCGGGGGGCCAATGCCAACTTGATGGCGGGCCCGGCTACGGGAGGCATGGTTCCTGGCAATCAGCAGCTTTCTGGCAGACAGAGCGGAGGTGTTCCTCAGCAGCCACAACAGATGTACCAGCCGAACGGCTCTGGCGGTGCTGGCGGTGCTGGTGGGCCCGGGACCCAGGGGTCTCCTGTTGGAGGCTTGGCTGGAGGCCCCACGTCACAAGAATCGGCATTCACTGCCCAGCAGTTCCAGTTGGTCAAGTCACAGTTCCAGGCGTTGAAATATTTATTGAAAAACTCGGGGCCCGCAAACCCCCAGATTCCCCAGAACCTTATCGAGTTTGTCACCACCGAAAGATCGGCCTTTCCAAACGGTCCGTACCTTCCATCGTTGGATTCCAATCAAAATGCCCTGGCCCCATCCGTACCAACCCCCGGTGTCAACCACAATACTGCTCCTCAGCTGAACCTCGTCAAACAGCAACCTGCTCCTGTCAATAACACCCCTCCACTTGGGTTCGACAATAACATCAATGGTCCCCAAGCACCCAAAAAACCACTCAAGGAAGAGACTAAGGCCGATCCTGCTGATTCCAATCCCAAAGTGAAAACCATCTTACACCGACCCGAGCCCCCCAAGACCTTGGATAAATTGATTCCTGATAAATCTAAAAACAATTCCATTGCAGTTTTACCTATATCCAAAGCAAATGTTCAGGTAGACACATTTGAACTTCCAAACATCCTCCGCAATACCGACAAGGATATTGCATTCCATGCCTTATATTCTCCACAGAGCCGTCTTCAATGGCCAAGTTTAGCTCCTGAAGGTATAAGCATGGACGATATACTTACAAATAAGGAAGTATTGATGCTGATCCAAATTGATCAGGAATTGTCTAAACTCAGACACAAATTATCCCTCGTTGCCGAAAATGATCTTGAAGAAAGAAACTCTTTAGAATTTCAAATAGCAAAGCTAGAACTCCTTCCATTCCAAAAACAAGTGAGAGGAAAAATCTTATCACAAGTCTGGTTTGGCAAATCCTTATTGCCAAATTCACATCCTAATTTCCTTGCCAAGTTCAATACCTTGTCGCTTGAAAATGTCAGTGCAACCCACGATTTATACACCCATCAATTACAGACTTTAGTTCAGGCAGAAAACCAAAAGCATCAAAAGACTATCAATGAGATTTTACTGTCCAGAGAAAGACGATTAAACGCCACCACCAGAAAGCGGGACAGATTGAACCGTTTCAACACCAAGATCAATAGTTTCCATAATCAAACTGCAAGAGAAGAACAAAAGAGAATTGAAAAGATGGCCAAACAACGTTTGCAAGCATTAAAGTCTAATGATGAAGAGGCATATTTGAAATTATTAGACCATACCAAGGATACCAGAATCACCCATTTATTGAAACAAACCAATACTTTCTTGGATACTTTGGCGCAAGCGGTGCAAACTCAACAAAACGATTTTTCCACGGGTGGCAAGAAAGCAGATGAACCTGAAGGCAATGAAGATGAAAAGAGAGAAAAGATGGATTATTATCATGTTGCCCATAGAATTAAAGAAGAAGTCACCAAGCAACCCACAATTTTGGTAGGTGGTACCTTGAAGGAATATCAATTAAAAGGTTTGCAGTGGATGGTTTCATTGTATAATAATCACTTGAATGGTATCTTGGCCGATGAGATGGGTTTGGGTAAAACTATTCAAACCATATCTTTAATTACTTACTTGGTAGAAGTTAAACGGGTTCCTGGACCATTTTTAGTGATTGTTCCATTGTCAACATTAACCAATTGGAATCTTGAATTTGACAAATGGGCTCCTTCAGTCCGCAAGATTACTTATAAGGGTACTCCTAACCAACGTAAGGTGTTACAGCAAGACATTCGTGCAGGAAATTTCCAAATCTTATTGACCACTTTTGAATACATTATCAAAGATAAGGCATTATTAGCCAGAGTCAAATGGGCCCATATGATCATTGATGAAGGTCACCGTATGAAGAATTCGAGCTCTAAGCTTTCGGAAACTTTGACTCATAGTTACCATAGTGATTACCGCTTGATTTTAACTGGTACTCCATTACAAAACAATTTACCTGAATTGTGGGCATTATTGAATTTTGTATTGCCCAAGATTTTTAATTCGGTCAAATCTTTCGATGAATGGTTCAATACTCCTTTCTCCAATACTGGTGGTCAAGATAAGATCGAACTAAGTGAAGAAGAAACATTATTGGTCATAAGAAGATTGCACAAAGTCTTGAGACCTTTCCTTTTAAGAAGATTGAAGAAAGATGTTGAAAAGGATTTGCCCAATAAGGTGGAAAAAGTGGTTAAATGTAAGATGTCTGCTCTTCAATCCAAATTATATCAACAAATGTTGAAGCACAACATTTTATTTGCCAGTCTGAGTCCCACAAGTACTATTCCAATTATGATCAAGAATGCAAACAACCAAATCATGCAATTAAGAAAGATTTGTAATCATCCGTTTGTTTATGAAGAAGTTGAAAATCTAATTAACCCAAGCGTTGAAACAAATGATCAGATCTGGAGAGTCGCTGGTAAGTTTGAGCTTTTGGATAAAGTTTTACCTAAGTTCAAGCAGACTGGTCATAGAGTGTTGATTTTCTTCCAGATGACTCAAATTATGGATATTATGGAGGACTTCTTAAGATTACGGGGATTAAAGTATATGAGATTGGATGGTGGAACTAAAGCTGATGATAGAACATCATTGTTGAAGCTTTTCAATGCTCCTAACTCTGAATATTTTTGTTTCTTATTGTCTACCAGAGCCGGTGGGTTAGGTCTTAATTTACAAACTGCTGACACTGTTATTATCTTCGATACCGATTGGAACCCTCATCAAGATTTACAAGCCCAAGATAGAGCTCATAGAATCGGGCAAAAGAATGAGGTTAGAATCTTGAGATTAATCACTGAAGATTCTGTTGAAGAAATGATTTTGGAACGTGCACATGCTAAATTGGAAATCGATGGTAAAGTCATCCAAGCTGGTAAATTCGATAACAAATCCACAGCAGAAGAACAGGAAGCCTTATTAAGAGCATTGATTGATAAAGAAGAAGAGAGGAAACAAAAGGGTGGTTCCACTGATGACGATGACTTGGACGATGACGAATTGAACAGGGTGATTGCCAGAAATGAAAATGAATTAGACGTCTTTAGAAAATTGGATGAAGAAAGAGCAGTGGCTACTAAGGAAGCCGCTTATCCAAGTAGATTATTTTCTGAAGGTGAATTACCTTATGTCTACAAGCAAAACCCTGAAGAGTTTTTGAAGAAAGATATTATTCTGGAAGATTATGGAAGAGGAAATAGAGAACGTAAGACCGCTATTTACGATGATCAATTGACGGAAGAACAATGGTTAAAGAAAATAGATGGTGTTGTTTCCGACGGCAGTGATGATGAGATTGAGCAAAAGCCCAAGAGAAAGAGAGCTCGTCCTAAGAAGAAGGCTGTTGAAGACGAATACAGCCAAGACGACGATGAAGATATAGGAGAGCAAACCACAAAAAAACAGAAATCAGCCACTCCCAAACCCATACCTGGTAAGGCTAAAGGTAAGGCCAAAAGAGGTCGGGGTGCCAGATCTTTACTCTATAGATCAACACCTACAATTGATCCTTTGCTGCCTGAAGATAGGGCGTCTTTGCAAAGTACAATTGAGAGTGTGTACTCATTGGTCATGGGATATGAAAATGAGCACGGAAGAAAATTAAGTGATTTATTCTTGGTGAAACCTTCCCGAAAATTATACCCAGATTATTATGTATTGATTAAGAATCCAATTGCCTTAGACACTTTCAAAAAGAGAATGAACTCAAATACTTATACTAGTATCAGGGAACCATTAGAAGATTTGCATTTGATGTTTTCCAATGCAAAGATTTATAATGAAGAAGGTTCAATTGTCTATCAAGATGCTTCCATGTTGGAGCAGATGGCAGTCGATAAATTCAAAGAATTGACAGCACATTTACCCGACGATGAACGACTCAAATTGTTTGATTTTGCTGAATTTGATGAGCTGCTTGGATTGAAACCAATTGCAATGAGTACAGCAATCAAACACCCAATTGAGGCCAGTCTAGCCAGATTGGACAATGGTGAGGACATTGACACCTCGATTTTGGGGTTGACTTCGAATGCTGACACTGAAAATACTACACCATTGACATTAGAGTAGCTTGAAAATATTCGAGTGCTTGATGAAAGGATATCAGCAATACCTGGACTTGGAACGTATTCAATTCGTTCGTGTATAATAAACTAATGTATTATGTATAAACTATTATTAGCATTTACAAAGACGTAAATCTCAACAAGGTAAATTATCAATTAGGTAATTATGTAATAGCACTAATATCTAATATTTCCAGTATACTACCTTCAAAGTGTGTACCTAAAGTAGGGATTCTGTTTATCGGTCAAGTCGGCAAACTCAATATTCTCGACATTTTCCCAGTTACCATCAATTTTATCTCTTTTCTTATTTTGAAAGTAGTAATAGAATAAAATGGAACCTAAGACAATTAACGAAAGTAAACAGAATACCACAATACAGATTTTTGCAGTTTTATAATCGGGAGCTTCTTTATCCAAGAAAGTCTGTGGCCCGATAATATTTCCCACACAATACCCTATTAAAAAGATTGCATTAACGGTGGTTTTTTTGGTATGGCCAGCAACATTACTTGCAATACTAGCTAATAAGCAAATAGTTCCGAGAGGAAGAAGACCAGTCAACCAATATCCGACCAACTGCGCTTTATTATTAGAAGCAAATGCCAACATGCACTGTCCAACAAAATTGATTGCCGTAGCAAGAATTGCCCAGAAGAGTCTTACTTTATAGAATTTGAAACAGATAGCAAACAAGGTACAACCCACGAATTCAACCGCACCGAATGGCATCTGCAACAACAAACTTTTGCTAGCGGAGTAGCCAAAATCTTCAGTGATCAAGATACTTGAGAAATTCGTGATTCCACCATTGGGAATATTTGTGAAGATTGCAAAAAAAAAGAAGAGCCAGGTTTGAACATCGAGAAATGCTTCTTTAAATTGATCTTTTTTGAAATGCTTATTTCCAAAACCTTGTTGGTTTACTCTGATTCTTTCTACGACCAATAATTTTTCATGTTTGTTTAAAAACCACGCCTTTGCTGGAGAATCAGGAACTGCAAAAAGAATTACGATTCCGAGAAACATAGTCAAGGACCCAGTTATTATGAAGATGAGCTTCCAAGCAGGAAGGCTGTAGCTATTTTGATTATGGACAACATTGTATGCGATGGCACCACTTCCAATAATCGTACCAATTCCGTTGGAAGAAAACCACAATGCTGTTCTCAAGAAAACTTCATCTTTACGGTAATATTGACCAGTCAATATTACAAATGCGGGAGTTATACTCAGCTCAAGCATCCCAAGAATGGTTCTTAACGCAATGAATCCAGCATATTGGGGTACAGAGTGTAAGGTCAACACCATACCCCAAAGGATCACAAAGATACCAACGGTTTTCGCAACTGGCAATCTTTGTAAGATCCGAACAGCAGGGAATTCAAAAAAAAGATACCCGAGATAAAACGCCGATCCTGTCCAAGAATACATATCACCCTTCATGTGAAGTGCTTTCCGAAGACCCAAGATAGAAGCATATGAATTTGTGGTTTTGTCCATGAATTGAAAGCAGTATAAGAGACACATCACCGGCATTAAGAACATATCGATTTTTCTTAAAAGCTTACGATCGCGTTCTTCATTAAACTCGACTTGTTCCAGCTCCCCGAGGAGCTGCATTGCTTCATCAACATCACCAGTGATATTGACAACTTTACCCGTATGTGGTGATATAATTGTGGTGAGGACATCGCCCGTTTCGTCATCTCTAGAGACCGAGACCACTGAATCCTTTTTGGTTTCACTCATCGTTATTGTTGATAACTGTGGGCCATCACTACTATATATAGGTAGATGGTTGAGGAACCCGATTTCTTATCAGGAATTACGAGTCCAGTATTAACCGGGGATCTGCGAGCGGAAATGGACACAATATCTCTATGTCGAGATCTAATCATTCGTCAAGCGGAATTATGACATGAATGTCAAGATCTTGGCAGGCAATGCAAGGTGGGGTTTCCTTTATTAGGTAACCTGCAGTTGGTGCCCAAGTGGGGCAGAATCTTGTTGGGAACAAAGTTACTTCAATTTGCAACAATGATGTGCCTATCAATTTCAGTGGACTCCATTTTGTACAATAGCCGTCCCCACCAGGATAAGAACAATAGGCGATCTATCTTTAGCATGAAACCCGGAAACCTGATCTTCCTCCTGTACGGGTGCACCAAAGTTCTTGTTAGGGTATGTGACGTCTGTATACAGCTGGGCCTTATCAAATATGTCAATATGCATGATGCACAGATTTCCATTTTGACACATATGATTGGTACATTAAATTATTTTAAACCGAGCACCAGACCCGGCCATACCCCCGGAACATATCAGTTCATAATAGTGACCGGAATTGCACATAGATAGACCTGCACGCACTAGTTTCATACTACCTTGATTAGCTGATATATTTCTATTAGTTAAATACTTTGGAGGAATATAATCACAGTTATTCAAAACACAGAAATCGTATGGATTTCAGCTCTTTCTATATTTTTTCTATCAGGAGGGCTTGATGGTCGTAATTCCGCCTATCCCCTGAGTCGTAATTCCGCCTATCCCCTGAGTCGTATGAGTCATATTGAGCCATAATATTGTATGGTCAATGGTTGGATGTACTCCGTATCTGATTCTCGTTGTCTTATCTGACATTCATAGGTCGTCCAGTTCTTAACTCATGATCCTGTACTTCCTTGTCGTATTTTTTGTGTACGAATTATTGATATAGTTCCAACACCTGTAGCGTCGGTCATTTTTAAAATCAGGTGTGTCCTTTATATACTTCAGCCCATTCTTCTTTGGCTCCTCCATACTTTGTCCAAGAGCCCATTTTGAGATTTTCTTAAGGCTGAATTTACGTTCTTTGGTAACGTATTTGTAGAAGTAGAGCTGCTTGCTTTGAAGTTCGCAAAAGCTTTCCGAAGCTCTTGCAACATGAAAAACATGGTACCAGTAGCATCGTTTCCAATCAACTTTTTCAAATATTCTTTATGGTCGTCAGCAGGAAGTGGTTTACGTCCACGCTTCTTCGATGTCTCATGGATCACGTTGAGATTATTGACCACTTTCTTGTTGTTTTTATCTTCATTTTCTTTTAGTCTTTGATAATTGTACAATATTGTTAATGATCACATAGACTAGAAAATCTACCCTATTTATACTGCTTTTACAATTGCAAATAATCACCAATGTGATTACTGATACAAATAACAGTATTAACTAATATATCAATACAAATCCCTCAAAATGCTCGTTACTAAGAATGATATAGGTTGTAGTCATGTCCGCCTCTAGTATAATTCCGGTGCACGGTTTGAAATAATCTAAGAAGAAAAGTATACAGCTTCAGAGTGTATACCTAAAGTAGGGATTCTGTTTATCGGTCAAGTCGGCAAATTCAATATTCTCGAGATTCTCCCAGCTACCTTCAATTTTATCTCTTTTCTTATTTTGCAAGTAGTAATAGAATAAAATGCAACATAAAAGAATTAACGATAGTAAACAGAACACCACAATACATATTTTTGCTGTTTCATAGTCTGGAGCCTCTTTGTCCAAGAAAGTCTGTGGTCCGATAATATTTCCCACACAATATCCTATTAAAAAGATTGCATTAACGGTAGTTTTTTTGGTATGTCCAGCAACATTACTTGCAATGCTGGCTAATAAGCAGATAGTTCCAAGTGGCAGAAGTCCATTTAACCAAAAGCCAGCTAATTGAGCAGTCTTATTAGGAGCAAATGCCAACAAGCATTGTCCGATAAACGTGATGGCCGTGGCTAGAATTGCCCAAAAGAGTCTTACTTTATAGAATTTGAAACAGATAGCAAACAAGGTACAACCAACGAATTCAACGGCACCGAATGGCATTTGCAACAATAAGCTTTTGCTTGTGGAGTAGCCAAAATCTTCAGTGATCAAGATACTAGAGAAGTTAGTCATCCCACCATTTGGTATATTGGTGCAAATTGCAAAGAAAAAGAAAAGCCAGGTTTGAACATCGAGAAATGCTTCTTTGAATTGGTCTTTCTTGAAATGCTTGTTCCCAAAACCTTGTTGGTTTACTCTGATTCTCTCCACAACCAATAATTTTTCATGTTTGTTCAAAAACCATGCTTTTGCTGGAGAATCAGGAACAACAAAAAGAATTACGATTCCGAGAAACATAGTCAAGGACCCAGTAATTATGAAGATAAGCTTCCAAGCAGGAAGGCTATAACTATTTTGATTATGAACGACGTTGTATGCGATGATACCACTGCCAATAATCGTACCAACTCCATTGGAAGAAAACCACAATGCTGTTCTCAAGAAAACTTCATCTTTACGGTAATATTGACCAGTCAATATTACAAATGCGGGAGTTATACTCAGCTCAAGCATCCCAAGAATGGTTCTTAACGCAATGAATCCAGCATATTGGGGTACAGAGTGCAAGGTCAACACCATACCCCAAAGGATCACAAAGATTCCAACGGTTTTCGCAACAGGTAATCTCTGTAAAATCCGAACAGAAGGGAATTCAAAAAAAAGGTACCCGAGATAAAATGCCGATCCTGTCCAAGAATACATATCACCCTTCATGTGAAGAGCTTTCCGAAGACCCAAGATGGAAGCATAGGAATTGGTGGTTTTGTCCATGAATTGGAAACAGTATAAAAGACACATTACCGGCATTAGAAACATATCAATTTTTCTTAAAAGCTTACGATCGCTTTCTTCATTGAACAGGACTTGCGTTTCATCGCCGCCGATGAGCTTCATCGCTTCATCGACATCTTCAGTGATATCAACTACTTTTCCAGTATGGGGTGATATAATTGTGGTGATAAGATCACCTTGTTCGGTGTCTCTAGAGACCGAGACTACTTCGTCCTTTTTGATTTCGCTCATCGTTATTATTCATTATCCTCAACCTCTTTTAGTATATATATATAGGCAGACGGTTGTGGAATATTTCTTATCAGTTATTAGAAAATACCTGGCTTAACCGGATAGATACAAGCAAGATTAGACACTCTAATCCTCACCAGAGATCTGTTTTTGCGTCGAGCGGAATTATCACCATGAGTTCAGGGATTTGGAACTTATTTACCTATTGGGATCATGTCACTGGTTAAGAGAGATTAGGCAAGTGGGGCGCAATTTTGTTGCAGCCAGACATGCTTAAAGGTTTGTTACAATCTGCCCAGCACTTCCAGTTGGCAAACTTAGTGACCGTCTCCACCAGAATAATGACAATAGGCGCTATATCTGTAACGTGATACTATGTACTGGACCCTGTGCCAGCGTTCTGTTAAGACAGGTGGGACCTGCATACAGACAGTCCTTATCAGATATGTCAATATGCACCATGCACTTATTCCCTAATTTGAGACAATTGATTGGTATCTCACACAAGGTAGACCAATAGTTCCTTTATTGGAACTACTCATGGGAGTAACTAGGTGATGCCGGGAACAATGAAGTAGTTTCGAACTGATAGCCGTGCAACCTGCCGATAACATCCGTTCTGTCGATACTTGTGCTTACTGGTATAGCCTCTGATTATTAAGAGATGACTAATTAATTTGATTCCATGTTCTATAGCCAACGTTGTTTCCAATATTACCTTAAATTACATGACCCTAGAATATAGACTGCTCCATTCACTTGCTAAGATACTCGGTATCTTGTCTACCGAGTCCCTCGTAGCTGTAGGTTATATTTTACTTGTGGCTTCCATTACCTTGTGACAATTGCTGTTTTCTACTTACATTTGATCTCCTCACTTAAGGCTAACATGCTGACCAAAGTTCTTTAATTGAATTCCAGGCCGGTCAATAAGGAGGTAAACACACCAGCTCGAATACACTCAGTGCAACCAGCAGCTAATGCCGTTTATGGATTCAGTAATTATCTAAAATCAATTATTTCAAATTCTTGAGTTCCGACTAGCCTCTATCTCTCTTAGAAATGATCAGCTGAGGTACCATTGGCTGTAGTTTGGCCCATTTTGGAGGCCCATTTTGGAGTTGATTTTTCTCTTCTTATTGATTCGGAATCTATTTGGAGTTTTCACCTTCAAATCTAGAAACCTTTTGTAATCGCACCTAGGATACGTTCAATCCATTGGTTACAGGGACAGTAATACCCGCCTTTCTCCCGGCAGTACTCTACATCCTGCTTTATCAATGAAAACACAGTTGTTTTTGAAAGCTAGTTTGTCCTTGAATTCTTTAGCTCATTCTTGTCTTTGATTCTTTAATACCTCCAATCTTCGGGCCAATTTTAGATTCTCTAAATGCTGTTAACGTACTTGTAGAAGTAGACAAGCACTGCTTGCTTTGAAGTTCCTAAAAGTTTTCCTAATCCCTTGCAACCTGAAATCGAAGGTTACAGTAGCATCGGTTTCAATCAAATTTTTCAAAAACTCCTTTATGGTTGTCAGTAAGAAGTGGTTTACGGCAACGCTACTTTGGTCCTCATTGATCCCGTGGAGATCATTGACCACTTTCTTGTTCCAATTTCTCTTCCAAGTATTGGTAGTTTCCAAACTAGTATCATTCAATTCTGAAGCCTTGTAAACTGAGCATCCCTGCTCAATTACCAAGTGCCAACGTTTATCTTTGATTGCTTCAGGATAATATCTGTATGTGCCCCTTTTTAATTGTCGAACAACGAAATCTCACACTTAAGAGTCAACTCACCCGGCTCCAAGTCAAACAGATTACCTAGACCATCAACATATCCATGTTTTTAACTTCTCTGCTTTCATCTCCGTTCTCTTCTTGTCGTCGATAATATATATATATTGTTAATGATCACATAGAGTTGCAAATACACCCTATTTGTACTGATTTTACTCCTGTGATTTCTGATATAAATGGCAGTGTTTACTAATACAATCTGGCTATATAAATCCCTCAATATGGTCGTTACTAGGAATGATATGTGTTGTAGTCATTTGAATATTTCTTCGCCTCTAGTATCAATAATTCCAGTGCTCGGTTTGAAATCTGAAAAGAAAAGTAAACAGCTTCAAAGTGTGTACCTAAAGTAAGGATTCTGTTTATCGGTTAGGTCAGCAAACTCAATATTCTCGACATTTTCCCAGTTACCATCAATTTTATCTCTTCTCTTATTTTCATAGTTGTAATAGAATAAAATGCAACATAAGAGAAGCAACGCCAGTAAACAGAACACCACAATACAAATTTTTGCTGTTTCATAATCCGGAGCCTCTTTGTCCACGAAAGTCTGTGGTCCAATAATATTTCCCACACAATAACCTATCAAGAAAATCGCATTAACTGTGGTTTTTTTGGTATGGCCAGCAACATTACTTGCAATACTAGCTAATATGCACACAGATCCAAGTGGCAGAAGTCCACCCAACCAATATCCCACTAACTGCGCAGTATTATTAGACGAAAACGCCAACAAGCATTGTCCGATAAAGGTGATGGTGGTGGCTAGAATCGCCCAAAAGAGTCTAACTTTGTACAATTTGAAACAGATAGCAAACAAGGTACATCCCACAAATTCAATGGCACCAAATGGCATCTGCAACAATAAGCTTTGGCTTGCGGAGTAGCCAAAATCTTCAGTGATCAAGATACTTGAAAAATTTGTGATTCCACCATTGGGTATATTGCCGAGAAGTGCAACGAAAAAGAAAAGCCAGGTTTGGACATCGAGAAAGGCTTCTTTGAATTGATCTTTTTTGAAATGCTTATTTCCAAAACCCTGTTGGTTTACTCTGATTCTTTCTACGACCAATAGTTTTTCATGTTTGTTTAAGAACCATGCCTTTGCTGGAGAATCAGGAACAGCAAAAAAAATTACAAAGCCGAGAAACATAGTCAAAGAGCCAGTTATTATGAAGATAAGCTTCCAAGCAGGAAGGATATAGCTATTTTGATTATGAACGACGTTGTATGCGATGGCACCACTACCAATGATCGTACCAAGTCCATTGGAAGAAAACCACAATGCTGTTCTCAAGAATACTTCTTCTTTCCGGTAATATTGACCAGTCAATATGACAAATGCGGGAGTTATACTCAGCTCAAGCATCCCAAGAATGGTTCTGAGCGTAATGAATCCAGCATATTGGGGTACAGAGTGCAAGGTTAACACCATACCCCAAAGGATCACAAAGATACCAACGGTTTTCGCAACTGGAAACCTCTGTAAGATCCGTACGGCTGGATATTCGAAGAAAAGATACCCGAGATAAAATGCTGATCCTGTCCAGGAATACATATCACCCTTCATGTGAAGAGCTTTCCGAAGACCCAAGATGGAAGCATAAGAATTGGTAATTTTGTCCATGTACTGGAAGCAATATAAGAGACACATCACCGGCATTAAGAACATATCGATTTTTCTTAAAAGGTTACGGTCGCGTTCTTCACTAAACTCGACCAGTTCCAGCTCCTCTGCGAGGAGCTCCATTGCTTCATCAACATCACGAGTGATATTGACAACTTTTCCCGTATGCGGTGATGTAATTGTAGTGAGGACATCGCCGCCCTTTTCGTCATACCCGGAGACCGAGACCAGCGAATCCTTTTTGGTTTCACTCATCGTTATTGTTGATAACTCTGGACCATCTCTGGTATATATAGGGAAATGGTTGTGGAATATTACTTTTTACCAAAACATACCTGTATTAACCGGATAGGTACAAGCAAGATTAGACCATCTGACCCTCACAGGAGATGTGCTCATTCATCGAGCGGACTTACCACAAGGACTTCGAACTAATTAAACAAGTGGGGTCGTATCACTGGGTGGGACTGCTTTAGGTAAGTGTGGTGGAATTTTGTTGCAGCCAGACTTGCCGAAAGATTTGTAACAGCAATTTGCCGAGTAATTTCCGTTGCCAAACTTGACAGACTATTGCCCCCACAATGATGACAATCTGAGCTCAGTCTATGACGTGCTATACTGACGTACTGGACCCTGAGCCAGAGTTCTGCTAAGACAGGTGGGGCCTGCATACAGATACTTAATATGTCAAATATGCACCATGCACTTATTCCTTACTTTGACACAAGTGATTGGTATCTCACATGATCTAAACCAATAGTTCTTTTGTTGGAACTATACCTGGAATTATCGGCTTAAAACCAGGCAGGATAGAGTAGTGTCCAGCTAATAGCCTTGCAAACTGCTGATAACATCCTTTCAGCCGTTATCAGCATGTTTCGTAAATTGTGGCACAAATATTTTAGCCGCCTTAATTCACAATAGACTGATCTTAAGTTAGCCACGTCCAAGCTTCCGTTCATTCTCATTGGAGGAAGGAAATTTCAAAGGCAATATCAGCAATTATAAATTTGGTCCACAAGTAAATCACAATAGTTGGTTCAACATTGGCGGCGTCCACACCTTTCGAGCACTTGGCTTGCCTTAGCCTCCTTTTCCAACAACAATATCACAACCATCAGTGGCACATTTCTCTTTACAGTTCTAAAATAACCTAATGTGGTATTACTTGTAAATGTCACCAACCACATACTCTTGAACATGTTCATGTCCTGATACTAATCCTGGTACATGGTGTGGTCAATTCTCTGGGAGGTGTTTCGTGCCCTAAAGCTCAGAGTACCGTGGTAAACTCTCATCTATATGACTGTTATTCACAGTATCGTTCAATACAGTGTTGAAGACTTCAATGAATCCAAACACTCCCCCGTCATTAAACATGATCTTACCTTTAAAATACTTATCCTTAGGAAACCCATCACTGGCAATACTTGGCTTGCTAGTACTGAAAAACATAAACTCCCAGTAATTGGCCCCAAACCAAGGGGCCTGTAACTTATGACTAAGCTGAAGCGCCGGGGCCAACGACAAATCGACCAGAAACGTGGTGATGTCGCCCTGCTCCGCCGTGATGTACACCAATCGCTTGCTAGTCAAATAGACATAGCCATCCTTGGCATTGATGTTGATCTGGTGCTCATGGTGGCCATCCAGAGAGATCGAGAGTGTCTGACGGGACGTGGGGGAGAAGTACTTAAGCGTTTCCAAGCCGTCGGAGCTGACCTCGAACGGGAGCGCCGGCGTGCCCAACACAGATGCGTAGTTTTCCTTAAGAATAACGTTATTGATCGACATTTGGCCGCCAAAACTAGTTGGGGGGCAACACTGATGATAGGTACACTAGTCACGTGCTATATCATGTGATCAACACACGTGAGATTTCACGTGAACACCATATAAAAAGTTTCCAGGCCCAGCCCAACCCCATCATGACTTCTTTCCGGTCGTTCAACCCTGCCCTCAGCTCGGTCTTCCTGGGCCCGCTTCCCAAGTTCCAGTACAACTTTAAGCACTTTGCACGTGCCCAGCAATGTCAGGAAATCATCGATAAGCTCGATCTCAAAGCCAAGTATCCCAACTCATCGAAGCTTGATATCGTGGATGTGTTCTCTGGGTTCGGACTCTTCTCCACCATGGTTAACTACGAGCTCAAGCCCCGCAATCATGTGATCATTGAAAACACCAAAGTCAATTTGGGCCACTGGGCCGAACGTATCAATCTTCTTCAAGGCATCACCGGCAACGTAGAAAATTTCACCTTATACCCTAAAGATGGCTACAAATGGGAAACATTTGAAAATTTGATCAATAAGGACAAGATCATAAACCCTTCGTTTGTTTCCCGCGATAAAATCCATGACGAGTTGCTAATCATTGGAAATGTCACGCCTGCTAAGTTCGGAGAGTCTCTTTTAGCCCAATGGATCATGTGTTGTATCTACAAGAACTGGCTCCAGAAATACGGAAGAGTACGAATGTTATGTCTTACTCCTGATGTCACTGCTATGAAGTTCATGTCGGGGAGTTCGTTCTACAAAAGAAACAAAACTGCCATCAAACGGGAATTATTCACTGATAGCAAATTAATTGCCATATCCTCCCCTGAAGACTACACCGATTCCGATGGAAATGGCTACGATCCAAGGCTTATCTTGAAGGACCAGCCCATCACTGTTGATGGCAAAAGTACTCTTCCCAACAATAGTCAGCTTGCCCTCTTAGAAATAATTCCAAAGGAACTTTCTGCTGACAGATACGACACCTATGAGTTTGTGATCCGGTCGATCTACTTCAATTCTTCTCAAAAGATCAGAGAGTCTTTGTCCAATATTGGGCCCGGTGCAATGGAAGATTTGTCAGTAAAACTTCCTGAAGAAATACTTGAAAAGACCGCCAAGGACTTGACTATTGAAGATTGGAACGTGATTTTTGATGTCTACGATGCATGGCCATTCAAGCCTTCCTTTGAAGACACCATGGATATCGTTCAAGAGGATGTACGGAGTGTTTAACAGCGTAGATGAAGGACGCAACATTAACCATATAGCAAGAAAGCTCATTACAAAACTACTAAATTGGTTTTTGGGCATAAAAAAAAACATTGGGATTGGCAGTCTAGCATTGGGTATATTTATCTGAGATTGCCATAAGAAGTTTGCTCTGTTTAAAGCAGGCCCTCGTTCTAGGACCAAGATATTTTACATGTATATAGATAAGGCAATAAGGATTATAGAGCCAATAAAATTAGGAAAACTACCGGAATCAAGCAGTAAATGTAATAAAATACAACCATTACAATGAAAATTCTAATTAATTAGTATAAGAATATATGATTATAAAAATACCTAAATATACTTAATTTCTAGTTTCTGAAGCCTATTGGCATTTCTCTTGTTCAAGTTCTTTAGTAGGACTTTCAGTATAAATGGCATCTTTAGCAAATGACTGTTCCACAACGCTTGCGACATCACTAGGAATACTTTGTTGGCTAAAGGATATAACCCTTTTCACGAGTACTTCATTGCTTAGCTGAGCAAGAAAGGAATTACCCTGCAAATAAAATGGAGATATAGTCATCCCTAGCCTGGAAGAAGTTACACTCTTCTGATATTGACTTTTCTGTTCCAATGTATCCGATTTATATGATAGCAGATCGCCAACAATTTTGGGGTCGAGGGAAGCAGCTTTCTCTTCAGCAATCACACTTTTCTCTGAGTTCGATAGTGTTGCATTGGAATTTAGCCCCAAATCAGAATTGGAAAGTGGAATAGACAGCAACAGTGTGTCAGGAGAAGGTGTAAATGTAGCCATTAATTTTTGATCTTTTATTCTTTGGTACCTTTTGTGAATGTGGATCCAAAGTACTGGAAGTGTTAAAATACAGGCAATAGCTTCCAACATATACATTGTTACTAAGAAGTAGAACTTTGGAACTGACCACTGCTGTGCAATAGTGAAGCAAACACCCGAAAGAACTAATTCCAGTATTATCAATGTAAATTCACACGCTCCTATTATTACGAGACATATCCAGTAGATAATGGGCGATTCAAAAATCAAAAATATTCCTAGAGAGACAACACCAGCAGTACTTGATATAAAGATGATCAAGTTTCCTATTGGAAGATAATATGCCAAGTAAACAATCCGAATGAGTCCATTCTGAGGTTTTCGGGAGGAAAACCTGTATAATTCGCCAACATACTCTTGAATAAAGTGTTTTCCAAGTATGTCCATTTCCCTACCCAATTTGAAGACTGAATCCCATTTGAAAACTTCACTGACTGTCTGTGTTACTTTAGGAACAGTGATAGTAATAGATGAATTAGACATGTTGAAAAGTCTCTCATTAACTTGAAGGAATATTCCAGCACAACTCCACAAGAGGATAGGTTCAACGGTCACAATCAATGAGTAACGGTTCGCAACGAATGCTTCCTGAAATCTGCTGAAGGTTGCAGCTAAGACATCTCTTATGACACCCAGGTCGCCTTCTGTTCTTTGCAAAAACGTTAATACTTCCACTTGAGGTAGCGTAACCTTCCACCCATAACTATAAGCATAATTGAGTATATTCAATATCACAGCCACTAGCAATAAGAGGACAAACACAATAAGCTTCAAATGGAGAAACTCCTTATAAGATGGCACCCTATTCCAGAATGTATACACTGGCAGCTGTGATAGGGTCATTGTGGTATTCCGCAACCACAAATACAGAGGTAAATATTTCGCAACCATTTCGCAGCCAGTTTATTGAATTGAAAGCCGTAACAGAAATGGTCCCAAAGTGATGCTTTCAAAGTGATGGAGGAAACTAGACTGTTCCTTGGTGCCCTAATTACGCATCCAATTACATATATATACAATTTTGCAAAACATATATTAAACAATAAACCGATAATATTTCTGGCAAAGAAAGTTGCACTTTACAATTTAACAAAAGCACCAACTTATTAGAACAATATTAAAATTAAAAGACTTCCTTGAAGGCCAATACGTGGGTCACTAATGGTTACCGCCTATCGGACCCATGTGGGTGACTTATTACGGACAAGTTAAACTAACAAACTCATTGGTTTGTTGGCGTTCGTTCGTTACTATTTACTCGTATGCCCTTTTGCTACGGGCATTTATTTGATTGGTAAGTTCTGACTCTAGAACAAATCTTCTTGATCCGTGAGTACGTCTCTCAATCGATTGGTACGTTCGGCAAGTTTGCAAGTAACTCTACTAACTTTTCACTATCAAAGACACTGTCAGCAGCATGTCCGAAGTAAGAAGCGTTTGGTAAAGCAGTCATTAATGTTACAATTGTCTTTCCAATAAGGGCATGTTTAGAGTCATCTTGGCCATTGACAAGTCCGTTACCGTTATTATTAAGCGGCACATTACCATCATTATTTTCTCTTGGGGCTCTCTTTCTTCTCTTTGATTTCCTGGGGGCCTCATCTTCTTCTTCTTCTTCCTCATCAGTTTCACCACCTTCATCCAACTCATATTTCTTTATCAAATTACTTTGGGCAAGGCGGTATCTGTCGGTAAACAAATTGATTGGGTCTTCGTCAGGAAAGAGTTGTTCATATTTGTTTGCAAAACTGTTGGCAACATCAAGTGACAAATAATTAGAAGAGTAAGAAATATATCTTCTATACAATTTCTTTAATGATTGTTTCAAAGCCCTAATTTGTTTGTTCCGGAAATCTTTAATATGTTCTGGAATATCGGGAAGCAACAAGGACTCTTCCAAATTGGAGATTTCCTTGGAAATGTTTGTGTCCGAGGTTTGAATGAGTTTTCGAATATTGTCAACATCATTATTATTCATAAGATATTCTAAGTAAGCAAGTAGGAACGTTCCATTAGTACTAAATGGTTTCATTTTGAATGCTAAGTCGAAGATCTTAAGTGCAACTTTCTTATTATCTGAATAGTGTTCGAGAAAAGCATTTTCCACGTAAAATTCGTGGCCAATGGCAGGGAAACTTGAACGGGTTTGTTTAAATACAAGACGAGATTCTTTCATTCCCTTGGCTCTTTTGGAGGCTATCATGAGCCTAATATAGGACAATGTGATCTTTTTGGCATATTCCTCTTGTATTTTCTGAAGAGTAATAATCTGGTGTTGTTCATCTTTGGTAAGGTAAACGATTTTGTGTACATTATCATCGTCGTCGTCATCATCATCTTTGGCTGGCGTGGGCTCTTTTTCCACGTCAGTACGTGCGTCTTCTATATTAATTTGTTGTTTCTTTGGGGAAACTTTGCTGTCGATCGATTCGATTTTGTCTGAATATTCCTTATAGTTTTTCTGTAAGTGTTTGACAAGATTGAGGTAGCTTTCCTTAGCCTTGTCAAAATTTGCATCTTTTTCGTACAATTCTGCCAATTGAAAAGTCAATAATAAGCTTGTTGGATTGAAGGTAGAACCTTGCACCAAGATTTCGATACTAGTGTTGATATGGGCCTCTTCATTATTCAAGAGCCAAAATTTACTGTATCTGAACCAGAGCTCAGCAACAAACGGAAGCGAAAAAGTAGCTTGTCTATAAGCATACAGAATTCTTTTTTCGAGTAGGGTATTATCTTTTATATCAAGATTATTTTTCTTTTCCAACTCGATCCACTTAAGATATAAGTCAGCTTGCTTTTTAACGAGAGCAGAATTATCACCAAGAAGAGAGTTTGAATTGATTTCACGTTTGAGTTTCTTTTCTGTAGCATTGTGCCATTCGGTGTTCCAGGACCTAGCAACCATAAATTCAGCCGACTTCTCAGAAATGAATTTATTGGCAGTGGACGGATTGACTTCATTTTCCCATTTAGTATATTCTTGCCATGCTTTTTCGATTCCTTCTGTAGGAATTACGAGAAATTTTTTATACACTTTTCTAGTTAAATCAATCTTTTGTTGAAGCTCCCAACTTGCACTTGGAGTCCAAGATTTAAGGAAATCCAAATAATCGTTCCATAACTCACCACTAGCGATATCTAGGCCTACTTTATTTACTGCAAATTCAAATGCTTGTATAACAATGCCTCTTGCCCTTTCACCACCTGTGATGACATCGTTGACACGACGCACATACGAAACGTATAACCGGCAAAGTTCCGCACTATCTGTTATGGGGAAAGATTCTTGGAAGAGGGATTCGACTTTTTTGAATTCGCCTCGGTTCAACTCATAGTTGATATAGTTGCACCACTGGGCACTCTAAAGGTTAGTATTGTATGAGAATATTTGAAGCAGATGCGGTGGGACGAAGGGGCCAGGTTTGGGATGGATAGATTCTAAAAAACCTGTTTCGGTGAATTTGAAGAACTATTCGGTGACTGGTGGTGCAATAGACATGAATAACGACCAAATACTGTTCAAAACCACCTGTTTCGGTGAAACTATGAAAAACTATTGGGCTATGATCGACGGTTAAACAAGCGTCAATACTAGGATTTAGCAACTTGGTTCTGTCAAACCAAAAAGTCAACCTGTTGCAACCACTGTTTCGAGGTCGGCGTTCCTCTGTATAGACGATCTTATCCTCTAGAGCCCACCCTGACCCGTTCTACCCATTCGCCCCCCCCCCTTCCTCAACAGAGTCACAACACTTCTGGCCATCTTCACCGCCAGCTCACCTGTCCCATCCCACCAGGGCAGTTCCACCACTCCTGTGTGCTGGCGCTCGCATTGACGATTTTCCATCCGCGCTCGCCACTGTTTGCCACCGCTTTTCCTTCGCTCTTGCTCCTCTTGGTTCCTATACATACATCGAACTTGAAGATACTCAAGTACTTGGTGAACACCTGACGGACCTGTTCCTCCTTGTCCTTGTTCAACACCTGTTTGATCAACCTGTTCCATTTGGAGTAGTGCAACGGCTCAAGCTCAAGGTCGTCTTCCAATTGGCCAATCACGTCCAACGTCAACCGTTTCTTCTTGTCTCCCTGGATGAACATGATGGTGTTGATGAAGGTGATGATGGTTGCCCGCGGGAAGTACCAGGTTCTTGGGTACGCGCACGACCCGGCATCAAAAACCTTTGGTAACTAGACGCCAACACCTGATTCATTGGTTCCAATGTTACAGCTTCATGTGTGGGGACACAACGGACACGTGTCGGTGATCTCGCCCGAGTGTGTGGCCAGTCTGTGGCTTGTTGCGTCGCAAAAACGCCCGTTCGAAATCGTCACTTCCTCAAATACCAACGTTTCTGACATCGACCGTTTGCCTGTCTTGATAGACAATGGCGTCAAGTACCAGGGATTCGAGGAAATCGCCGCCTACATCGAAGACCTGGCCATTATGGTCGACTCCAAAGATCTTTCTAATGTCCACCAGCTCGTTAATACTGGTCTTGTGACTCTTGACCTCACCAAGATCGACTATATCCATCAGTACAACCTTTATATCAACACCAAAAACTACGAAAAGTATACCCGCAAACAGTTCCAAAAGTACTTTCCGTTCCCCATGATGTACAACCAGCCATTGAAGTTCTACAATTACGCCCAGGCCCAGGTACAACTACTTGGGTTGGACTCGATGGGAACCGGGTTGTTCAATTTGAACCTCACGGGGTCCAACGTGGCCCAGACCGAGTATATCAACGACGACGACGAAGACGACGACAACGACGAATTGGACCAGGTCGCCATCAGCTCGTTGCATGAGAAACAATTGATAGCCAAATCCAAGCAAAAAATGGCGTTGAGAGAAAGCAAAAACTCGTTGAAATGCTTGGTGAAATTGAACGAATTCTTGCAAAAGTATTTCAGTATCCATAAAAAGAATAACCCGGATCTGGACTTGTTCGGACCGCTTTTTGGTCCCCAATTGTCGAGCTCAGAGGTGTTGTTGTACGCATATATTTACTCGTTGACCTATACTGAGCTTCCTGACAGATTCATCCACAATTACTTGAATTTGAAGCATCCAAGCGAAATATCGTTTATAACCGAGAAAATCAACCTGTTCAACGATACCCTCTACAAGCAAAACATCATTAGAGCTCCTGTTGGCGACGAGGTTCCTAGTTTGTGGAATCAGGTAAAATATGTGTGTGGATATGCGTCCATATAAACAACCATTCCAAACATTGTACCAACCTTGAAGCCAATCGACCTTTGAGCCAATCATATACCAAAAGAATAGGCATCGCAAGGCCTCTATTGGTTGTTTTTTGGTCTTCATCCTTTTTAGGGCCACTTGGGTGCGTCCCACCTTCTGTATATAATAGTAACTACAACTCAGAGAACAATAGACGCTACTTCTCTACAAGCAGGACTGTCCAGTAGCTGGTATAAGCCATTCTGTCAGGCTCCACTGGTGGTGTAATTTGGTTGGGCCCCATTGGTGATGGGGGTTACCCGGATATCGTCCACTATAAATACCGCCAGTTCCCCAGATTTTTCACCACATATCAATAAAATCAATAAACGAATTTTCAATCTTTTGTAGATTGGCAATCTTAGCATAGTTTCATTCTATACATCACCATGTATTTAATGATGGAATTTTCTTGCCAGAGATCAACAGTTCATGCTTTGCAAGTATCCAAATTCGGCCCATGAATGCGGAGTTTACACTTGCAAAGAGAACTAACAATCCCAACTTGGTGGTGTTTTATGGGCACTGTCGATGGTGGTGGTTTTGTAGTATAATTACTTGTGGTAATTGTTTAGTTGTCGCTACTTAAAAGATTAAACTGAAGAATTACTGAAAAAGTATACTGATAAAACTCATTAAAGAATTTCAACATGAAAAAATTACGAAGTCTAGAGCCATTATATACACTGCTATATAAGGAAAACTGTGAGATGGTCTTTTGGAGTCTTTCAATATGAATTTGTTATGAAAATTGAAATATTAAAGACTGAAAATATTACACCTAAAGATCACCATTTTTTAGTATCAGCATCGCTGGAAAGCTACTTACGACATAGAGACACCATTTATAGGACCACAGCCTTACTCAGATTGGTAGACATGAGCTTGAAGTTTTCTCTTGCGAACAGATCTTTCAAAGAGAAAGTCACATTTGAAATATTTCTGAACTGATGTCGTCACTGATATTACATTGGAACAGCTGATGTCAATTTTCGTACCAACAGTGAGTTACTGATTGTGCGCTGTCAATTCTATGGATCCAGCAAACTTTACGGCACTGTTGGTCTATTTTTATGACCCAATCCTTTTCTTCCTCTGTCAAAATCCTGTTGATATGTAATCGGTAAAAAGTCACTGCTGGAATCACTAAAAATCTGAAACTAAAAATCTGGAACAAAAAGCCTGGAACTAATCTGAAGCTATAATTACTGTAGCTATATTTTTGATATAAATATTGTAGCTATAATTGCTGAAGGCATTGGCTACAATTATTGAGTCTATATTTTATGAACTTCTAATTTTCGAAGCCTGAAGTAAAACATGGGCTGCCAAAGCTGTTAAATTACTGGCGAAATTTACTGACGGAGCATCTAATCACTGGCCATAATCAATAAAACTATACTGAAGCTATAGCTCCGAAGCAAAATTTTTGGAGCTAATTTTGAAGATATAACTCTGAAGTTATAATTTCGAAGCAAAATTTATGGAGCTAACTTTGAAGATATAACTCTGAAGTTATAATTTCTGTAGCTATAATTACTGGCTAAAATACTGAAGTTAATTACAAATTCTGGACCCTGGACTGCTAGAGCTGCTGAATTTCAGTACCAGCCAGTCTAGATCCTTCCTTTCCCTTGCCCACCACCTCATGAATTCCATTCCTTTTCTAGTGACATCTTCACTCATCGCACAACCAATTTTCGGCCGAGATGAGCTCATCCAGCCGGCTGCACCCGTAGCCCCACCGAACCCATCACAGTGGTAAGACCCAGGGACTTGAGGAGCTCCCGTGCCAAAACCCATACTGCAATACCTCAATAGACCACCAAATCCATACTACAATAGCCCATCCCACACTGTAGCCGTTTATAGTGCGATATGTCAGTGCCTCGGAGTTCTCGGGTCCTACAAACGGGCCTCCAGCACCACCACCCGGGGCCCCAGCACCAAACCAACCCGATATTCCGATACTGGCCCTCTTCGGTGACCACCGCCCCTCAAACAGCCGCCACCCAGCCCTATATAAACCGGATTTTGCCTGGCTTAAGGGTCCGTGGATTGGCAAAATTTTTCATACGCGTATAGTTAGTAAATCACCAAATCACCAAATCACCAAATCACTACACAAACCCATCAAATACCATCATGAAGTTCAGCACCGTCATTGGATTGGCAGCGTTGGCCGTGCAGGTCCAGGGGGCCCACGTCGATGTGGCTCCTCCGCCAACGGCCCGTTCCCAGCTTCATAAAAGACATCGGGACGTGGTGGAAAACCCCAAATGGAAAGAGCTCAACGACCTTAAAGGAGCCACCACCACCACCAGCGAGGAACCGCCCAAGCCGTGGATCCGGACGTTTTCGTCGACTCGGGTGGAGATCGTGACGCCCACGGTGATAGCCAGTGTGACGTTTGGGGCCAAGCCGGCCACCACGACCAATGGGATGGAACCATGGGTTTCGTTGAACAAGGACGGTTCTCCCAAAACCATCCAGCCCAAGAACAAAAACGGGTTGATCAAGAACGGCTCGCCCACCTACGGCACGTGGTTTGCCACCGCCACCACCGTCACCTACAATAAAGAGCAATTGAAGGCCCACAACATGGCCGATGACGAAGTGTTTGAAGATGTGGTCCATTTGGAAGAAGATCCCTACGAACACTCGCTCAATCCCATCATCAGATGTACCCCTGACTACTACCACAAACGGGGCATTGCCCACAACAGGCTCAGTGAGCCCTTCTGCTTCCCTCATGATAACGAACGCTTGTACCTCGACAAGACCTATTTTGTTACCTGGTACAGTCGGTACTTTGAGAATGCCGAGAACGTGAGGCTCCATTTATCCTACGTCAAGGAAAGCATCAGGCAGAAGGGGTTCAAGAGATCAGGCGAGGTGGCTCTGGAAAATGACGTGTCCAAAAGATCGGTGGTCATGGATAAAGGGGGAACTCTTGGCGAGGCCTCATTCCTTGTGACTGACTGGATGCCCAAATCCAAAGGCTGGTACGCTCTTAAGGTGGAGAAGAACTGGCTTGGCGAGGGAGTCAATGAGCTTTCTCGTAAAGTCATGATTTCCGTCCAACCAGACGATGTTTCTGATGAAGATTTCGACCACTTGAAGAATTCAATTGTGATTGAAATCGCCAAGAAGGCCAAGGTCGACAAGGAAAACTACAAGGATCTTAAGAAGTTAGAACAGAAGGAGGCCAACCGGTTGATGGGCATTGATGAGGTTGAAGAGGGCATTGACGAGAAGTACTACGTTATGATCGCCATGCCCACGGTGGTAATGGTAGCTGGGCTCTTGATGTATTTCTTTGTATATATCAACAAGGGCTACACCGACTTGAGCCACTTGAGAAAAGTCAAGTTCAAGAAATCAAAGAGAAAGGGGTATAAGAAGTTGCCTCAATTCAGCAATGATATTGAGATGACCAAGAGAGATTGATCACAGAGTATATATTTATCAATAGCCATGACATATGTAGTCTTGACACATGTAGTCTTGACGTATGTAGTCTTGACGTATGTAGTCTTGACGCAAATATGTAGTCTACGCATATTACACTGGAAATCACGAAAGTCGTTGATAGTCGCTACAGCCGCTTACAACCGCTTACAGTGACAACTTCCACCAAGTTATCTTAAGCAGATCGCGTATGTGGGCTTATTTAAGTTTTAGCCAGTAATCACTAATGTTATTGTCACACGCCATCTAGTTACTAGATTTTACTATAGATCATGTATTATGCACAAACAACGTTCCTGTCCTGATACCATATAGCGGGTAGAATCTCTGGGACAACTAAAGGATTCAACAAAGAAGGTACCGAGGCGTTTTTTCCCCCACTGTTCCCCCACTGTGCCACAGGACTGGCGGTAGTGGGGTGTTACTGTGGCCAGTGGTACGTGTGGTACTTGTTGGGGTAGTCATATTCGCACCAGGTCTCAGTGGCCAAGTTGACATACTGGTGCATAGTGCTGGATAACGGTTGACGTACTGGTGCATGATACATGATGTCAAAGGAAGTGTCAGGGTCCTTGCAACCACCAAAACTGGCCAGTTTAAGGCCGTTGCCACGCCTTTTTTGTCGCTCCCACCGTCGTCCACCACCGCTGCGGACCCCTTCGTGCCACCAGACGGTGTATTTGTAACCACCACGGTGCGGCCCAGGCTCTGGACGGCGTTGACTCAAAGTAGCATTAGTCGCAGGGCTTATCGTTTTTCACATCATCTTCATTAAAACCACTAAATCCCCACCACAACCTCCAAACCGCAGCACCAAAAACCACCACCATGATCGCCCAGTTTGCTGAGAACTGGGGCCAGGGCTGGACTCTCACCCTCACGTCGTCGTTGTTGTCGATCTTGGGGTGCAGTGTGATCTTTTTCGATGATATCTACTATTTTGTGGTGCCCCGATTCATCACCCGTCGGTATGGGTTCAAGCTTCAGGAAAACTACACGTTTATGAACGGCTCGTTGGCGTTCAGCGCAGGATGCTTGCAGTTCACTGCTCTTTATCGGCTTCTTCCCACGGCCATGAACTACCTTCGTGAATCCACTTCCAAGGACGCTGGAGGATCGGGGGCTCTGCAAAAATGGGTTACGTTGGTGTTGATGGTGTCGTACATCGGGGGCATCGCCATCTGCCTCTCGTTCAATGTTCTTTTGCACTTGTTGACCAGCGAATCGGTCGTCCATTGCAACCATGGAGGAGATGAGCATAGTGTTCATTTGAAGGACGATGTGGCGTCCCAAACGTCCCACGAAAACGCCCATTCCCACCACCACCACGACCACCATCACCAGAACCATCAAAACCACGAAAACCACCATCAAAACCACGAAAACCACCAAAATCAACAAAATCACCAAAACAACCAAAATCACGAGTCTCATGTCGATAATGAACATACACCGTTGGTTTCCAAGGACCCCAAGATCACCAAACGCAAGTCGCTCCTTCATTATATCACCCCCGAGGAGGAAACGGCCATTGGTGAGTGCAAGGGCTACTCTTCGGCCGAGCTTTGTATCTACAACACCAACCATTCTCATGGCAAGCTCCACTACTGTGAAATCCCGGAGATTTCGTCCCACCAGGACCACGATCACCATGATAATCACCACCACCAAGACCACCACGACCACGAGAGCATTCTGTCGTTGACAGAGTCACAGATCGAGGCCACGTCGTCGCATGGCACCCGCCATTTCCATGAAACGGCAGAAGACCATTCCACCCACCAAGACCATCACCATCATGTCAACTCGCCCATCTCCAGGCTTCTTTTGATAGGGGTACAAACGGTGTTGGCAATCACTCTCCACAAGTTCCCTGAGGGCTTCATCACCTTCATTACCTCCGAAACAAACCCGGAGTTGGGAGTATCGATTTTCTTGAGCTTACTCTTCCATAATTTCACCGAAGGTTTCTCCATGTGCTTGCCGTTATACTATGCTTTTGGCTCGGGGCCTTCGACCAAATATGCCAAGGTCAAGGCATGGTGTATCAGCTCGCTCTTGGCCGGCTTGGCCCAGCCGTTGGGGGCCTTGGGAGGCGTTCTTTTCCTTAATTTCAACCATATACGAGTCCCCAACGACGACTTGATCGATATGGATAAGCTCAATTTTATTTTTGGAATCACCATGGCCGTGACCTCCGGCTTTCTTTCGGTCATTGGCTTGTCGATGTACGGCTCGGCCGTATCGTTTGGAGGCTCCCAGAACTTTGTTCTTCTTTGGTACGTGGCTGGGACTTCCATTATTGGGATTTCAAACATTATCTCTGCTCATTGACGATTTTTTTTGCCCCAAAAAAAATGCCCATACTCAAAATGGCACCCTATCAATAGATTAGGGCCCCAAATACCCCTTCCAGTGTCTCCTTGGTCGGTCCTTTACCGGTTTAAAAGGGTCAAACAGCCTCTGAAAGGGCAATTTCACCCTTTTTCACGCTTAAAAAAATCATTAAAATTCCACCCGTGCCTTTGCATCTTTCCTACACCTATTCCGGCCCATTGGGGGCTCGTCTTACGAAGCCTGCTAGCTCAAATCAGTCGTGTGCCTGCTTTGGCCTTTGGGTGCAAAATTCACTAGAAGTCCGATTTTTCACCCCCGGAACATCCAAATCCGGGGGGTTTTTATACATAATCTTAGTCATACTACGCCAATAAATCATCCCCTGCCCCGTACCTGTGTTTTAGCTCCTCTGCTGTGCCTACAGCCCGAATGGGGGGAGTCCGTTGGTAGGGGAAGCGAGTAATCCACGTCACGCGTAATTTGTGTCCCGCCCCTCCCCAAAAAAGAAATTCGAGTCGTGCGCCCACCGCCCTCCCATCAATGATGCTACTTTGCTATCCAACCATCTTTATCATCAATATTACCACATCAAAACGAACTTGGTTTATAGTGGATATCCAAAGCCCCTCTGTTATCGGAACCTGTTGAACACGTGCATTCTCCGGATCAAAACACCCCCCTCTTATATGGCCCGATTTTGTCCCCGTCCCGATTTATAGCATATTCACAAGTCCACGTTGCCGCCGTTTAGTATCATATAACATCCATTTCCACACAATATGATGGCCCACGAATTACCCATCCCCATACACCAGTCGGAGTTTAGAACCCCGCGGGAAAACGGCCAAATTTCCGTTGAAAACTCGTTGAAATTGCCCGAAGGCGAACGAACTTTACCCAACGGCGATAAGGTTGATTTTGGCAAGGGAACGGCCAAGAGCAAGACAGCGAAGAAGAAAGACGATAAGAAGAAGGAAGACAAAAAGAAACCCGCAAAAAGCGGGTCGCCTTCGCTTCCAAATGGAGACAAGCCCGTCTTCAACACTGATGGAGCATCCAAGAAGAAAAAGGGATCCAAGCCCAAGGCTGTTCAAGACAAGGCTGCCCACGATGCTGCCAAGAAGAGTGCGTCGTTGCCCAACGGAGAAAAACCCAACTTTGGCCCTGAAAAGACTTCTAGAAAGTCAAAGAACAGTGTCAAGGACAAGAAGTCAGTACCTGAAGCAACATACGCTGGGTCCTCGTTTCATTCTTCGCCGGCAGCGTTGAACTTGCCCAAACCTTCGTTCAAGACGTCTCCCAAGCCTGGGCCTCAGGACGAAACCGTTGATACTATACCATCTATCAGTTCTGCATCTTCGCCATCGTCCCAAGCCATCCATCCTCCTCCTCAGTACCCAGTCACTGCGTATCCACCCGGAAGCATTCCTCCTCAAATGATGTACTCACAGCCTCCTCCTCCTCCTCCTCCCCCTCATCAGGCTCCTCATCAGGCTCCTCAGTCATACAATGTCCAGCCTCAATTCATCCAGCCTGGATTCTCCTATAATTACACTCCTCAGGGCTACATCCAGTATCAATACCCTCCTGGTCCTCAGTACCATCCAATCCCACAGCCTCAGGGTGCACAAATTGTGACTCATTACCAGCAAGTAGTGCCTCAGTTTCCTCATGGACAACCAAACTTGGCCCCAAATACCAATAATATCGAACAGAAGATCTCCTTTAACGATTTATTGGGCTCCACTAAAAGCTGAGTCAACTTGTTGACGAGCTTACCGGTGATGGCTGGACTTTTTTCCATAGTTTTTTGTTGACTGTTCAGTTGGGAGTTTTTACAATACGACCCCTTTTCAACCAAGTCAAAGTCCAAGTCAAAAACCTGGCTCAATTTGGTCAACTACATTTAGGGATCCACTATTTTTGAATATTATTTTTGTTTTGCTTGAGTTTTCCATTTGTTTATTTGTTTGTTTGTTTGTTTGTTTGTTTGTTTGTTTGTTTGATTTAGTATTTGATCTGTTAGTGCATGGTGCTGCTTATACAATTTTTATTGCAGATGCTTTATGTTTATTAAATTTCCTTGATTCGACTGGTTTGATCATTCAATTGGCATTGCCCCTCCATTTATGACTTTACGAACCCATGTTCGAGTTCAATTCGTGTTACCTCCATTTTAACTTCTGCTGCTTCGAAAGCCAGAATCTAGACGCAACATGAATTCCAGAAATGCCAATATTTTCATTTCCCAATTCCCCAGTCTATTAATGTATCAATATTTTACATTTTTGGTATTTGACACACATTGCCAACTATGCTAACTGACGTTAGTATCTTATCTCTATAAATCACGTTTCCTCATTTTGACCAACCTCTCACCTCCATCAATACACACTATTAACCCCCACCACCTCCCGATGTTAGTGAAGTCAAGCCTGATTAAAAGATAGTAGGTAGATAAGAGTCACGTGTGTGGTCACGTGATCCATTACCCACATGTATTCATGCCAGGTGACATGCACTCATATGCACAGCAACGAGCTTCTAACATTAACGACAGACTAAAACCTGCACAAACAAAGACTAAAAGGTGCAAAAATAGTATACTGCATATGTACGTCACGACTAATTTGCAAATCAACTAATAGCCACACAATAAAGTTGCGGGTTAAATTTTGGTATTGTAAAGCCCAAGTGTGGGGATCGCAATGAAAACGAATTTATGACCGACACACCCGAAGAGCCGAATTCCAGGTATTAATAATGAACCATTTAGCCCACTAATGCAACATGTATGATAAAGTTGATTATTGATTATAAGGCTTTATGTACAATATGCAACCAATGCAGCATAGGATTGTGGCACAAATACCTAGTGCATAATAAAATATCACTCCCCCAACCTATCTTGTTTATAGACACTTGCACAACAATACAGCCGTAGGAATCGTGGCCAAGTGTAGTAATAGTATTGCCCCATCTGCTTCGGTTGCTGAGTGATGACCGCCAGTTTGGGATTGTTCGCTCCAAGTCATCAGGGTCCCAACGGCCGCCCGCAGGGGCGCTTACGTAAGCAGGCATTGCGATATTTTCATGCTTCCAAAATGTACCATGTACAAATAAATCATCAATAAGGGTGAAAAAAAAAAAAATCATCATCATCATCAACAACAACAACTTATTCCTTCCATCATGAACGGTAAGGAAGTCAGAATCGCTTCGTTGCTCGTGTTGGACACCCTCTTCTTCCTCTTGGAGGTGATCATCGGATACTCGGTGCATTCGCTTGCGTTGGTGGCCGATTCGTTCCACATGCTTAATGATATCATCTCATTAGTCATTGCCCTTTGGGCGGTTCGGGTCAAGAACACCAAGCCTGCCGATGGAAAGTACACCTACGGGTGGCAAAGAGCCGAGATCTTGGGGGCGTTGGTCAACGCGGTTTTCCTCTTGGCGCTTTGTTTCACCATCATCATCGAAGCCATCCAAAGGTTCTTTGAGCCTACGGAAATCACCTCACCAAAATTGGTTTTGGGTGTAGGGATAGCGGGATTGATCAGTAACTTTGTTGGACTTGCTTTGTTCCACGAACACGGCCATTCGCACGGCGGGGGAGGCCACTCGCACGGTAGCGGGGGCGGTGGCCACTCTCATGGGGGAAACCCTGATCCCGAAGCCGACCCGGCTGATTGCGTGGGAGATAGTCCATTTTACCAATCATCGAATGACCAGTCGTCCAGCGACGTGGCAGACTTTCTTCCTCAGGCGGTAGTCAAGAGATTTCCCGACGAACACACTCCACTTGTGCACAAACATGATCATTCTCATGGAGGAGCCCACGATGATCACCACGACCATCACCACGACCACCTGAAGCCTGCTACCGGGGAGCTCAAGAACAAGACCCAGAAGAAGAAGAAATCGATGAATATGGAAGGGGTGTTTTTGCATGTGTTGGGCGATGCCTTGGGCAATGTGGGAGTGATTATCACGGCGTTGTTCATCTGGAAAACCGATTATTCATGGAGATTTCTTACTGATCCGTTGGTGTCGTTGTTGATCACGGTGTTCATCTTCTCGTCAGCGTTGCCGTTATGCCGTAAATCGTCCAAGATCTTGTTGCAGGCCACTCCTCCCAACATTGACCCTCAACATATTCTCGATAGTATTCTTCAACTCTCCTCCGTCAAGTCTGTGCACGATTTCCACGTATGGAACTTGAACGAAGACATTTTGATTGCGTCGTTGCATTTGGAATTGAACGACTCGTCGTTTGACCAGACCAGCTTCTTGAAGGTCGTGGGTGAAGTGAGAGAAGTGTTACATAAGTATGGCATCCATTCGGCCACTATTCAACCTGAGTTCGCCCCCGATACCCCACGTGTGGTGAGCAAGAAGACTAGTGCCTATGGCCGGACCACCAAGGATAATTGTGCTGTTGACGATTACTCCAATTGTGATACCGATCAGTGTCAGTAAACCAGCAACTCCTACTGTGATACCGATTAGTACCAGTCAACCAGCGAGAGTTTTTTTTGTCTTTTTTTGTCTCCAAACAAAAAGAAATGCCGATGTGACTTTAACAGCCAACGACGGCTCCTGGGGTTGCCTCAGGAACATCGTTAGCTTCCATATACTATTAATTTGAATCGCATCCTTTGGGAATATCATCTATATTCCTCCCAAGATCGATGGTTTCCGGTGGCTTTTTTTGATACCCACCGATCTCGCTGGAGGGGCTGCTTTTTTATACCTCTTTGTAGACTGAATATACCACCTAGAATCAGATCTGACACCACTGTAACTAATATATATTGGTATAGTTGTGGTATTGCTGCAAATATGCAATCTATGCAACCTTTTAGGCATAATGCACCTTTTTTCTGTATTAACCAGGAACATTGCAGCATCCACATATCTAAATTCAATGCATGAATGCACCATGTACACCATAAAAAGTCCCCAACTACAGCTTGCCCATCTAATGCAAGATTCGGGCACCCCCTGATATTTTCTTTTTTTTTTTAAGAATTGACGTAAATGACTTATAGCGTTGATCACATATGTAATGTTTCATGTACAAATGACACTTTTTTTTTTATAACTGCACTATGCACTTATAAAACTGACTACAATAACTCCAGGCGTTTCGTAGGTTTTGACCCCTTTTACTCACTACATATATAATATACACTGTCCTTTATTACCAGAATATGAGACACACAAACACTTCACTAATACTAGTATACTAGTGGATGTTTGCCAACACAATGGATCATGTACCAGAGAGTCTTGCTTCTCTAACATTATTAATAATGGCATGCCCTAAAAACGTCATGCCTGGTGCATAATTGGGTGCAAAATTCGACCCTCTACTTTATTGCTTGTGACTGTTAATAACCATGGGTCTAGTTCTACTAGCTCCGTTGTAATCGTCGGGTGCTGATGGTTCACTCCCACAACTCACACACCTGTCAGTGGTGGTTGTTCGGGAGGCAAATGAATGCTTGGTTTGCTTGGTTTGCCTTGTTTCGTCAAGATTATCGGTAAGCTTTAAGCGAGCTACTGGACACCAGGTGTCTGACAGACCTAGCCTTTTGGCTTCCGCTTCTTTTGAAAAATGAAAGTCTTCCCTTTTTCTTCTTTTGCTTTGGTTCTTGCTCATCAAAAGAATTCAAATAATCAAATGCATTATCGTCATCATCACTAGGAGGACGGATGGTTTCTTCGGAGATATTGTCCTGACAAGTTCTCTTTTCCATGGATTCGGAATAGGTAGATGTAGTATCACAATCAGACTCACTAGGAGAATATAACGATAAGCGAGACGACTTCAAGGAACCTTCGCCGTTCGAGGTCCGGCCCCCATCGAAATGGAACTCATTGTCGACACCTTCGTCGACAGTGGTCCTGTATGTCTTTTTAGAAGATGCGATTTTGACTTGGGGATCATTATTCTTAATGATTAAGTAATTCAATACTTGCGACACAAATTGGTTGAAACATATTTGGTCCTCGGCAGAAAATGCAAACGAAGTTCTTTCTAAATATTCAATAATGGTTAGAATCAACGCCTCTCCAAATATTTGGTAATGTTGGCTACTGATATCAAATACTCTTCCATTTACATGGGTGACAAAATCAAGAAAATCTTCAGGAACCTGCCCGTTGAGCTCTAGAGTATTGATCATGATGGTGATTAATTGGAGCATAGAAATCACTTGGTAATTGGACTCCACCACTCGAAAATCAAGTGGTGATAATTTCACCAAATCATACACTTCAAGCTGCCGAGAAGTTACGTTATGGCGCAAATCGGGAGTATTTTCAAGCTGAAGTTGTAGGATTTTTGTGCACAATGCCGATTCAAATACTTGTAGGTTGACAATATTATATTGCAAGTTTGGAACCGAGGATTTTTTTGCATTTACTGGCTTCACCATCGAACTGGTGGAGCTTGTGACAGAAGGAGCCTTGGAAGCAACGGCATGGATCGACTGGAACGAAGGTTTTCTAGTTAGACTGTGAAGCTTGGTAGAACCTTCGATTTGTTCACACACGGTTGGTGGGGCAGATGCAGAAATAATATCTAAAGAAGACCAAATTCTTGTCAATGTGGTAATATCGACACCCGAAAAATTAAACGACGGTAACGAATGGAGGGTGGGGGGAGTTAGGTCCACCATGGTCATATTTAGGGAATAGTGAAAGTGGCAGAAACGACGTCTTTAAAGATATAGCTACACATATATATTTTGGACTGCTACCACAGTGTTTGTATTAAGCACAGGTTTAGGTTGACAATAGCTTAAAAAATTTATTTGTAGGTGCATAAATACTGCGCTTAGCACTGCAATACATATTATCTTAATAGAGTAAAATTGATTGTATTGTGTTAAAAAGAAACCTTTTTTTTCAAGACAATAGGAAGTTTCTTGAATGTATTGATTCATGTATTATTGGAGGTAGAATGAAGCAATGTAAGCGATTCTCGTGTTCTCTTCCAGTCCCCCAATCAATAGATAACTGTTCTGCACTTCTGCACGATCAGATTCTGGTGCGGGTCATATAGACGATATTTTCTAGGTTCAATGCACATCTAGACGCACACCATTAAAAAAGTGCATAGCTCGCCATCGAATGGGCCTCCTCTCCCCTAATTAACGCTAGCCCGCCCGCACCTTCTACCCACCGACCACCATCCCTTTCAAACTATATGCTGAATCTATATTTTAGCCATATATCCGGTTTCCGTCTAGTTACCGAAGCTCCCAATCTAAAATATTTATGGTTTGCACACGACCGCTCTCGAATTTCCCAATACGGCAAGTTTATGTATCAAGAAGTTTTTAATATATCCAAGGCTGGATTTCGCGTCAGTGATTTAGCTGACAATATTCGTAGCCTATAAGGAGGCCCAGCAAACCCGCGGTACATCGTGATGGCATCATCAATTTAGACCGTGATCTTCCAGGCACAGGGCAGAATCACACCCAGCCAATATTATAGTGGTGTTTGTGTGTGTGTGTGTGTGTGTGTGTGTGTGCTGCCTGCATCAGGCGATGATGACTCCTGTGGCCACCCCCACATTCTTTTCTAGTCAACTGCACATGATGCATATGTAAGATGTACATCTGGTTGACTGTGCAAAAGAACGATGCGCTCATATGGTCACCAAGCTCCTACCTTCGTCAATCCCTCCTATGGCTCAACGGAAGTCCTGGTGTGTTGTTTTATGATCACCGTTTACTAAGGGCACTCCCAATTTAGCAATTGATTTGATCTGTCTCCCCTAATTTACACTATACCCAACGACTTTTCACCTATACTCTATTCTTGGCGTAGATTACCCTAAAAAAGTGGCTTTTTGTTCCAACCCCCGATACCTAGCTCTATTCTCTAGATAATTACATTCGGCCCCGGATCCCCTCTTGTAATACGGACCACACCGCCCCAGTTTACCCCAGCTGTAGCGACGCTAATAATTATTCCAATTTGGTATTAATATTCTCCCATTCAGCCTTATGGCCTATTTATTCCATAATTAAATGTGTCGCGTAATAAAGTTGAAACAATAGCCTAACATGCAACTGATGAGAGTTTATTACAATAGTTAGTCATGGGTGCTAATCACGATGCTTGTAGGTGAATTTTTCACGCTCTCTTTGCAGAGTTCCGTCGGCCTATTGCTTTGTGCACATGTTTTGTAGACACCAAATTGTTTGCAATTGTTAGACCCAAATAAACTCGTAGTCAAAGTAAAATGTTGGACATATGTATCATCGGCTACTCGAATACCGATATTTTTCAAAAAATTTTCGTCCTTGGTAATGGCGTTTTTTACCTGGCGAAAAATATATATCCTTATAAGCTTATTTGTATTAATGCGTGTCACCCAAATTAATCTTGGTAATGGGCAAATTATATCGGGGAGAATCCGTATCTCCTCACCATAAAACCTTAGGACACCGTCGTGTCAAATTTCTGGTAGGGTCGTCTGGTTAATACAATGGTTAACGAAACTCTATACGCACAATACGCTTGACACCGCAAACAACGAGCTTTCAACTCGGGTCTAATTTTGCTTGGAAATAATGGTGCTAGCTTTCCGATACTTTATTTTGTCATTAGACTAGTTAGCCCAATTTCTATTGGCCGTTGTTAATTAGTTATTCTGTCGTATGGCTGCGAAAATGTTATAGCTTATCCACTTCATCAACTAAAATAGAAAAAAGAACTGTCCCTTCTACAATTTGCGTCTGATTTTTTAATAAGACTAAATTGTCTAATTTTGTTACAGTTTCTTTAGTATAATTATACTATGGACCCTTCTACGATTTCTGTATTATATAATCTGGACCCCAATATGATTTGAACCTGAAATTCCTAATCAACTGATTCTTCTAACATCTGCTAGGATTTCTGTATGACAATTATAATCTTTAGGGCTAATGCTACAATTTAATCTGATGCAATTTGAGTAATTAATAAATACAAACAATTGACAAAGTCAATACTCCAAAAACGACTTGATCATCAGATATTAATATAAAATATACTACTAACAAGTAAAATATTATGCTTCCAATACCACCTACAATTTCAATAATCTTGATATCAGGTTAAATAAATATATATATATATACAATTGATACGAAGTTCGTTCACTAAGGATTTTCTTCTCTGCTTCATCTTCTCCTTAATAATGTCAACAAGCAAGTTTCAAATAATATTGGGGAATGGAGAGAAGTAAGAAGAAAAAAAAGCTCGATGTTGGAATACCAACAATCATTTTATTTGAAACGTTCGACTTTATCGACACCATTAATTTTAAAGAACCATCAACTCTTATATATTATTCTGTTTCAACCCCGAAGTGAACCCCTTGCAAATATCTGTAAAACCGAAACATTTTAAATTAAACCGAAAAACCTGAAACCGCCATCATTATCATTAGTACCACCAGGGTATAGTCTATAATACAATTTATGCAAAAACGTCATAAGGACAAGCCTTGACACTATACTTGTCTCTTCTTGCGGAAGGGCCTCCAGCAACAGAGCGTCTAGTGTCAACAGAATTCTTTCTTCTTCTGGAACTCATGAATGAGAAGCCAGAAAAGCTTGAGCTCTTGGTTTCCACAGTATTAATAGAAGCGGTGTCTGATTTACCAAGGGTAGATTTTCTCACGCTTGGAGCATAGGTAGAGGCAGAGGAGGATGCAACGGAGGACTTGGAAGAAAACATCGTAGAAATTCTTCTTCTGAACCCGGATCTTCCTTTTGGTGGATCAATCAGCATGGACTTGTATTTCAAAGCAGCGATTTCAGCATTTGTACTGTTTGGTTCAGGAACCTTGTTGGTCAATTGACTCAATCTTCTCAAAGGAGTAGCCTTAGTCTTTCTGTTTTTGATATGAGGAGGAGTCTTGGTCCCTTCGACAAATGAATTCAACATGTCAAAGCAATCATCATCGCTATAGTCTTCGTTATCAGTAGCCACAGAGATGGTGCTTGCACTGGACTTTTGTTGAATTGGTAAAGAAACCGAAGACAAAGCAGCTGGAATGGTTGGTGGCTTCATAAGCACGTTTTCCGGCTCGTTGTATCCAAGAGTCTCCATTTCCTTCTTCAACACAAATGAACTTCTCATGAATCCCAAAGAAACTCTTGGGCTGGTTTGGCTATCCTTTGGACTCAACAAAAGAGAGGTGGTGGAAGAGCTGTGGCCATGGCTGAATGAGGCTCTGGATCTGAGAGTAGGAGTGGTTTCAGCCAATGGCTTCATGTAACTAACATCACTGGATTGAGAAGTTTGTCTGGTAGCAGAAGCTTCCATTTGGAACTTGTTCAAAACAGGAGAACCGTCAGCAGCAGAGCTGATGGACGATCTGTAGTCACTGTTGTGCAACGACAAGGTGGAAACTCCAGAACTGACTTCATCGGCAGAGGATCTGTCGACACTGTCGTTTCCGTAATGAGAAGAAGCACTGTCATCAGCATCGGACTCGTATTTCGAAGACTTTTCATCAAACTCAACCTCAGAGATTGGGGCCAATCCTTGGAATCCAAAGCTGTTGGGTTCACTTGGTTGTCTGGCAACAGGAATTGCTGGAACCACTGGAAGACTCTTGTTCTTTGATTCTTCCAAGGATTCAGCGAAAACACTGTTTCTACTCATAATGTTGGTTTCATCCTCTTCAATCTCCGACGATTCAGGAGATGGGATCTGGATGGAGTTATTTCTTCTGTGTCTTCTTCTTGGGTCAAACTTTGGCTTGTCTGCATCTTCTTGTTGCTGTTGTTCTTCTTCTTCGTCAGAAGAATAGACAACCTTTGGCTGTTGCTTCATTTGTAATTTTCTAAGCAACGAAGGAGGTTCTGGTCTTTCTGGGCTAAGATTTGGAGTAGGAAATTCTTCAACCTGGTCAACAGATTGAAAATCGTCCGAGTCTTCAGGTCTGGAAAACAGCTCTCTCAATGGAGACTTCAAAGGAAGGTCTTCATTAATGGAAGAAGCAGAAGAAGAGACTGGAGAACGGCCGTTTCTTCTTGATTTTCTAGGATCAAAAGGTGCAACAGGAGGGCTGTTCAAGCTCAAGCTGGTGGTCGAAGGAGACGAACCAGCCAACAATGAAGATAATGAAGCAGACATGTTAGCACTAGGACTGTGGATTTTTTGAAAGGTATTAGCGGAAGGGATCTTCACCGAAATAGGAGAAGCCAGTGGGGTATTAGATTCGTCGTTTCTTCTGAAACCTCTGTATTTTTCATTTGCGTTCAACGAAAATGAAATGGTCTTGGATCTGTCCAATTCAGACACCCTTGGACTAGCAACAGGGGTCGAAGGAGACACGGGGGTCATTGGAGCAACCGAAACTGGACGAGAACGAGGAGGAACTTCGAGCTCGTCGATTTTCTTGATGTTCAAAGGCTCGACAAATTCTTCTTCCGAAACATCGGATTTGGCTTCGCTAAAAGTGGAGCCAGCATCGGACTCGGAATCGACATTTTGGAGCAAAGAGTTGGCAACATAAACGTAGACTTTGATCCAAACCATTTCCATGGGTTCAGAAAAGTTCTTTGGGCCCAAGATTTGCTTGAAAGTTTCAACAAAAGACAAACCCATTGGTTCCAAATAAGTCACCGACTGGTTAACAAAAGTGTCATTTTCTTGGGTGAACTGGAAAAGAAACTCCTCCAAAACCCGAGAATCATCGATATGAGAAATTACAAAGTTCAACAAGTCACCAAAAACCACACAATGGTTTTGGAAAAAGTGTTCTTTGTCAAAAATCTTCTTGACATCAGCATTAGTGCTGATCAAGTTGTAATATAATTTGGTTATGAAGTCTTGCTTGGTTTCTCTAGTGGCACATTCGATACTAGACCAAGACGATTTGATTTGGAAGAGTTCATCCTCTCTTAAACTTAGTTGTTCAGACATTGCAAACGATCAACACTCACAGCTATGTTTTTGTTTCTAGACGAAGCATCCCGATTTATATATCATTTTGCAAGTCAGGCCAAGCTAACTGCAAAATTCCCAAGTGTAGAAATCAAGGTCAAGTCAAATTGCCTGATTGGGAACTGTTCTCTCGAATAAGTCATTGGTAGACGGGAAAGCTCTAATAAAGTTGGGGTTGCAATTAGAATGCCTAATTAGGAAGTACCTTTATCTCCCAATCGGGTAATAACTGACCTGCCTCGCAATCTTGTTAAAATGAGTAACAAGGAAGCTTTAAGGTAGCGGGCGACGAGTCAAAACAGCCTCCCACACCCCGTGCACAATCTGCCCGGCCTAGACCTAGGGATACACCTACGGTGCTGTTGCTGGAGGGCCGTGGAGCCCCAGCACCTTGACTTTGACACGCCAGTTCTCTGCATAGAACCCATCATAATACCTGCACACAGACCTCGCTGCCTGCATAGAACCTGCCAATTGGTCGCTTGTCCTGCAGATAAGGGGTGGCCCGCGTTATCTCGCTCATTTTCATGCAATATCAGAGGACAGTGCCTGAATTACCCATTCCAGTAACTTCAACGACACTAGTTTAGTTGGGCTAATACTGATGGACAAAGTAGGTAGTTATTAGTTGCATGCTCGTGGGACCGGCTACACGAGCTAATTTGGCCCGATTAGGCCTGCGGCTGCCTAATCGGGTCTTTTTCAGGTCCCCTTCTGGGGCCACTGATGATGTTCTATGCACCATACTAGAAAATCTATCAAAACTGCCAATAGCCCCGGCTCAAACACTAACTGGTAGGTGGTCAGGTGGGCAGCTTACGTAAGCGATGGCCCTGAGTGTAGGTGAGATCACATTCATCCCCACCATTCCCCACTATTAATTAATATTCCTAAAACGCTATTGCTTAAATATGAAATAGGCAAACCAATTGTTCTAAATTGTTTGTAACTAAATAACTAGTTGTGGTCAAGACATTGGCATATGGACCCCTGGATCGATTTATACTGCCATTATAGGCATGTAGGGGTCTTCTCTTGCTTATTGGTGCAATGTACACAGACTGGGTGTAAAGAAAACCAGGTGTGATTTCACCCCGCAAAATATATGGGGAAAGTGTTGGGTAGATCAGGCAGCTACTCCTTGAAACCCCCTACACCGATTATTATCTATGGAACTTTTTTTGTAGGATGGCTGGTTACGTAATCGGCGTTTTCATGTGATTCTGTATTTTCTCTGTAATTACTATTGGATGGTCCAAATATTTGACTGGTTATATTCCCATGGAAAAGTCGCGACCCCCATGATTAAGCAGAAAGGGCAAACTGATAAATTTATCTATTTTGTATGCTTTCAATTATTTTGCAGTGATATTTATCTAATATTGAAATAATGAGCAAATGATTGACTGGTGTAATGAGTCCAACGGCCCGAAACTCCATAATTAAGCTAAGGAGAAGAATAATCTGTAACTCTCTTTTTTTTTATTAGTATTATTTTTATGAGTTTGTAGTGGTATTTAACTAATATTAAAAACGTGAGCTTATTTCTAATTGTGCCATGCCAAAATACTCCGATAATTAACTAATCTTGATTTGGTCCGCTTATTCCTGACTGTGCATGCTGGAATACTCCGAAAATGTGATCATTTAATAGGTTCGAAATAGATAAGCCAAAAATATCCAGTTTTTGTTTTGGATAATTTTAATTATTGAGTAACAAGTTGAATTGATGTTGGAACCACGATTGTTTGATCAAATAACCACTGGTGCAATATTCTGGAAATTTATTGTTAAATGAATAAACTCACCGTGGTTAATTTTCCCTTTTATTTTGTATGATTTTACATTTTTTGACAATTTTAACATTTTTAACATTTTTATCAATTTTAACAATTTTAACAAATTTTATAGTTTATTACTTCACTTTTTAATACTTTCTATAGCTTTAATGTTTTGTTGTATACTTACACTGGAAAGACTATTTGTTTGTTCTAATTAAATCAATTATACACATTATAGTGCTATAAACATTAGTTGATCTTGACACCCACTAATCAATTGTTGCACGAGTCTATGTTCTTGTCTCGATCTTTATTCTCTTGTTATCCACGGGACCGGGGGATTTTTCAAGTAGATCTTCGGTTGAACTGGCGGACTCGTCGTCAATGACCACATCTTCAGGCTTTTCACCACCCACCCAGGTTTCTGCTCTGACCAACTGTTCATTGAACACGTTGGTGAGCTTGGAAATCATATCGAGCGACTCCTTGGCAAACACAAAGATCTTGTCGTTGGCTTGAGCAGAGGTGGTATTGGTCAATGTGGATTGTTGGATGGTCGAAGGTAATTTCAATATTATATCGCGAATGGTGGCTCTCAAATCAGGACCCTCTTGTGACACAGCAGTAGCATTGCTGGAAACGGGAGATAATCCTTCGGTGGAAAGAGAAGAGGGCTTGAAGTTGGAAATTAAATGGATAATTTTCTTGACGGTCGTGGCAATCTCGGTCTTGGTTTGTTGGGCAGCCTCACTGGGCACATCATCCTGCAACTTATTGTCACGAGCAAATTGGTCGATCTGCTGCTGCTGTTCTTCATCTTGCTGCTGTTTCTGCGCCAAATATTCGCGTTCTTCCTTGACGGATTTCTCGCGGTCCGACACCTTCTGCTGTAAGAAATTGACACTGGTATTGATATGATCGTTGGCTAACCGCAAAATGTGCAAGCAAAACTGCAATCTCTTCTTGGTCTCCACCGACACCTCGTTGCATTCGTACGATAATCTTCTCTTCTTGGAGCGGCCGGGGTCCAGGGCGTCTTTTTCGGAAGCCGCCGCCGCCTTCTCTTCCTTCAACTTATTGGCATGTCTATGTCTATTGTTCAAATTCACCTCGATCTTGTTGACAACAGGAATAGCCGCCTTCTCCACTATCTCCGCGGCATAATTGAAAGGAGCATAGTTTCGCTTGGAAGTCTCATAGTACTTAAGGGCATTGGTCACAAGCGGGTGCTTGGAAACTTGGTTGACGTGAGTCACCAACGGATGCTCCTGGATCTCACTCCCAGTAGCGCCATCCGCTGGGCCGGGCGACGAACCGGCCGTCACCGACCCTGGCGAGCTGGCGTTATGGGTGAGTTGAGTCAACGCTTCGGCGGCTGACACCAAATCGGCATCGTTGGCCTTGTGACTGTTTTGGGACTGAACCACGCCGTTTTTGGACCCACGGGGCGAATCCTGGATGTTATACGACGGAGGCGGCGTGGGCGATAGAGACCCCGAGGACTCTCTCCGGAAGCTGGACATTTGGGACGAAAATGTGTAGTTAGGCACCTTAGAAACTGAACCCAATGAGGTGATGGGGGTGGGTTTTAATCG
>JAKTXG010000060.1:0-87724 GCA_030561385.1 Suhomyces bribrorum | reverse complement strand
TATCTCTGTGCTAAATCGATTCCCTCTAATTAATTCTCTGTCTTGCTCTAGTTGAATCTTTTATAATCCATAACTACAGATGCCTTGAAGCTGTACCTCTTGACTCTAAACATAGTTTGTAAGGTGATATCTGAGGTACTCAATGGGTATAAGTCTAAGCGCTCTTGAATTGAAAAATGAAAACAACAACTAGCAGCAAGATTGTGTAGTTTTATGATATAATGACATTCAGCAGGTTACTATAGGAAGATTCTAACAGTAGATCTAAATTCTCTAATTCTCTCTGTAGCTCAAAATTTTTTTAAACGATACTATGAGTCCAATGATATTAGGGGTCATTACTTTAGTAGTATAAATACGCGTTATAACATTCCAAGTAAATTTGGAGGTCAACATATCAAGGTGCAAAATGCACAGATACTATGAACACAATAGAGTGACTTACAGTTATGATGCATCAAATAGATAGAGGTAGATCTGAATCTAACCAAATTCGTTCAAAGCTGGTTGGACAGAAATTTTCGTTTCAAACTAGATACCTTTGGATAAGTGGTTGCAAATCAAAGCAATTGGTGCTAAACTGCTATAATCTGACATAGCAACGATATGAAACTGTCCCGCAAGCAGTTGTATGCTGCATAGAGAGTTTGAAGGCTGTTCAATGTGGAAGTAGACAACGTTTGATACTTCAATTATGACTACATTTCAGTGAAACAATTTGAGTCCATAAATGAAGGCCATAAACAGTATGTAATTGAGCCTTACCCACCGACAAGCTATACGCTGAACCAAATCATGTAACTATATACATGTTTCAATTGTTGCAAATTTTCAAAAAACACCGGTTTGTGCCTATAACTGGATCCCAAAAGCAAGATAACCAAAGTTGTTCAATAAATCAATTGAGATATAGTACCAATCTAGCTATTTGCTGAAAGAAATGTGTCAACTCCATCCATGCTTCAATTATGTGAATTTTTCAATAAATCTGTTTTTAATCCATAAGTTGAGGTGATGGGCATAATAGCTGACGATGAAATCATGGGTTATCTGAGCACATTATCACACTAATGATATGCCCAAAGAAACACTTGAATTACTTTCAAGTATTAATCGGGGCAATTTTTTTTGAGAGTACTTGTTTGAGTTTATAAATGAAGTGCTAGAACAAATATTCAGACTTCGATCTAATTGAAACATCTAGGATGATCAAACAGTACTTGTAAGCTGAAAAATACAATTTACCACCACTGATGCTGCAATACTGACAAATTTTCATAAAGTCTGATTTCAAACCATAAATGAAGCACAAGAGCAGGAAAAACGATGCTGATTCAATGGATCGATCGGTGAAGAATCGCTTGCAATTTTCATTTTAAAAGAGACCACTTAGCTATGCTGATGCTTCAATTATGGCAACTTTTATGAAATCAGTTCATAAAATAGTCCATAATTGAAGCGCTAGAACAGCTTAGGCAACGTTGAGAGAATTGATCAACTAAGACACAGTATAAGTACAGCTGTAAACTGAAAGGAACTAATCAGCTATAGTCATGCTTGAATTGTGACAATTTTTCTATAAAATTGAATCGAGCCCATATTCGAGGCACAACAACAGGATACTTTACTGTTGATATAATTATTCAATCAAGACACAGTTTCTTGTTTTATCCGTGTTTAAGGAATGAATTGTACAGACTTGTTCCTCCATTTGCGATAATTTTTCAAAAAAAAAATGGTTTCGGTCCACAATTGAAGTACCAGAACAGAAGGAACAATTAGAAGTATTAGATCAGTTGAGATACAGTGCAAGATGCTTAAGAATTAGAAACATCCGCTGATTTGAATTTAAGCTTCGACTGTGGCACTTTTTAAGAAAGCATGGTATAAGCGAATAAATGAAATGCAGGAACAGGAGAGCCAACATTGATAGTCTGGATTAATTTAGTAGGTGCAGCTCAGTCGCCATGAACTTAAAACAACAGCTCCAATACTATCCTGCTTCAATTATGGCAATTTTTTTAAAAGATCATACTCGAATCGAAACTTGAAGCACAAGGCAGGATTTTCAAAGTTCATGGATCGAATTAATTGAGACATAGTAGCACACTAAATATGAGCTGAAATGAATTGAGCTCTATGCTTCAATTGTGGCAACATTTCAACAAAAATGGTCAAAGTACATAAAGAAAAGAAGAGGATATTTCCTAAAATCACTTATTTTATCCGTAAATGAAGAACAAGAAAAGGATAAGGGACGTTGGAATTACTGGTCAATCAAAATACAGTGAAAAGGGACCAAGAAAAAATCATGTTGAATGTCAATCTTCAAAGTATCAATTAGTGGACTTCCCTCCTCCTCATTCACTTTCTAAACTCAAAAATAATTGATTGATAAGAACAGTTTAATAGCAAATGGGCCTGCGGTGATGCAGTAGAAGTATTGCTGTTGATCACTTTCGGAAATTGTTCAAAAAGACCTACAAGTTTAATTTTGAAATCAACCATTTATAATTACCTGTATTAATTCGACTATAAATACCAAGATTCTAATCTAAACACCAAAAATTTATCAAAGTGCAACAATTATATTATCATGTTCACCAAGCTATCTTTGCCAATGGACCCTTTGGATACTTTCTATTAATCATCTTTCTCAATTCATCATAAACTAAGACAACCAAACCAAATCCAAGAGAGATGAAGTAATATTCAACTGGCACCTGTCCAGATCCAAGGTTCTTTTGAATACCAGGAATATAATTGATAATAAAGGTAACACCAAAGGCAATTGGGGTGACAATAAAGAGCCTATAATTAGTCAAAGGAGAATGTTGGAAAATACTCAAGTATCTGGTTCTCATAGCCATCAAGTTGAAAATTTGCATTATCACCAAATTGTTAAAGTAAATGGATGACGATACATTGACCAACTCTTCAGAGCGGGGGAGGTTTTCATACGAACCATATGAAAGAGTAAGATCACCAAATTTAATCCCGTTTCTCTTCATGTTAAGGAATGCCAACAACATGGAAGTGAATGTGTAGAAAGTACCAATTGTGAAATAAGAATGAAGGAACAATTTCATGTCGACCAATCTTTCTTTAGTGATACTTCTTGGTTTCTTCTTCAACAAATTCTTTTCACCCTTTTCATATGCCAACACAGTTGCACCAATACAATCAGTAATACAACAAATGATAATCATACAGAAAGATGACAACATTTGTGGCATACCAAATATAACGTTCAATAATACCGGCCAAAGTTCAGAGTAAGTACCAGCAGGCAATAAGTACCCAATAGTTTTTCTAAGATTTTCGAAAACCAATCTACCATATCTCAAAGCTTCAATGATACTGAAGAAGAGTTGGTCTTCATTCTCACCTCCCATCAAAATTAAATCAGCAGCTTCCTTAGCAATATCAGATGCCGAGACAATAGAAATACCAACATCAGCTTGTTTCAAAGATGGTGCATCATTAATACCGTCACCTGTCATTCCGATAACTTGTTTGTATTTTTGAAATTGTTTGATAATCAAAAGCTTTTGTTCAGGTGTGGTTCTAGTAAAAACAAGTTCATTATACTTGATCAAGTTTTCCCATTGCTCTTCCGTAACCCTCTTTAACTGTGGCCCAGTGATACTAATAGATCTAGAATAGTCCTCACTAAACTCAATGCTTTCATCAAGATCATCAACAGAATCTACCTTTTCAGTGGTGATGATTCCACATTGTTTGGCAATAGCTAAACCAGTTAATTCAAAATCACCAGTGATCATAATAATCTTAATACCCGCACCTCTTAAAGTATCAATAACTTGATCAATATTCTTTCTTGGAGGGTCTTCAATACCAACCAAACCAACTAAAATCAAATCGCTCGAGACAGCTTCTTTAATAATTTTAACAGCTTCCAATCTATCAGCCAAATCGATGGAATCCTTTGGAATAATCTTAGAAGCCATCATCACAACTCTTTTACCATTCGAAGACCATTTTGTTTGAAGTCTTTCGATGTTGACCTTAGATTCACTAGTCAATCCAGTCAAAGTGTTATTTCTTTCCAAAACTGAGGTACAGTTTTCTAATAAAATATCGGGGGCACCCTTCACAGTCAATAAATAATCATTTTCATATTCAATACAATCAGTATTGATGCCAATTTCAGACCAATTTTCAGAGTTATTGGTACTTAACAAACTTGCCATGTATTTATCCTTAGAATTGAAGGCAACCTCGAAAACTTTATTCCATTTGTCTTTATAAGCTTCGACAGAACCAGAAACATCTTGAGCGAATTGAAGAATGGCACGATCAGTAGCATTACCATTAATAGCTTTATCACCGGCCATACCCGATTCAGTACACATGGAGGCAACAGTAAGTAAATGATTGTTAGTTGGTTTTTTGACATCAACTTCTTGCAAATCAATTTCTTCTAAACCATCACTAACGTTTGTGACAATCATAGAGTTCATGGTTAAAGTACCCGTCTTATCAAAACACAAAACACTGATGGAACCCAAAGTTTCAACCACTGATAATGCCTTACACAAAATATTGTTCTTTCTCATTTCGTTAGCAGTAATGATCAAACAGGTAGTCAAAGCAATTGGCAAACCTTCTGGAATGAAAGCAACGGCAATGGAAACAACATCCACAATCAATGATGGAACATTAATCCAATCAGGGTAGTCTTTACGTAACCAGGCAGCCCAGATGATGACAATTAAAACCACCAAAGAAACGATGATACCACTGGTCAAGCCAACAAATCTAAGAATTTCAACCTGAAGTGGAGTCAAACCTCTCTTTGGTTTCGAAGTCAACTTGGCAATAGTACCAAAAATGGTTTCATCACCAGTAGATACCACAATACCACGACCAGAACCATTGACTGCGAAAGTACCTTGCATAGCAATACTATTACTTTCCAAATAGTTAGTCTTTTCAGGATCACTATTAGCACTGGCAGGAATAGGAAGGGATTCACCAGTCAAGATGGATCTATCAAAGGATAAGTCAGGGGAAGCATCAGTGATTCTAATATCGGCAGGGACTTTGTTACCGGCTGCGAAAAGTACTAAATCACCAGGAACCAATTCTTTTGAGTCAAGAACCACAGTTTCACCCTCTCTGATAACAGAACATTCGGTAGGAATCATGTTGTGGATAGAGTCCATAACTCTAGAACTCGAGAAGTCTTGAAAGAAATTGAATAAAGCTTGTGCAAGGAATACCACAAATAAAATTATACCAAGAATCAAGTTAGCAATTGCTGGAGGTTCACCTAAAGGTTTCCAAGAAACACAACATAAAATACCACCAGTCAAAAGCAAGGCACCAAAACCACCAAAGAAATGCATAAACACCTTTCTAGCCAAACCCGAAGGAGGTTTTGATTGGACATTCGATCCGTATTTTTTGAAGGCAGTTTGCACCTGGGTTTTAGTCAAACCACTTTTGATATCAGTAACAAATCTTTCAGCTAAAATGTTGATAGATTCAGTATGAAAATCGACACCAGCAAATTTATTAGGAGTGGAATTAATTTCCAATTCCACCTCTTTTTCCAAATCATTATCAACCTTGTAAGAAATAGTTTTGAAAATCCGAGGTAAAACTGTTTCTGGGGGAATCTTTTCATGGATAGTATGTAAACTGGTTTTACTATCTCTGCTATGAATTGAAAAACGTCTTCTTCTATTTTTAATACCAGATTGACCTTTTTCCAAATCATCTTCGTCGAATCTTATTTTTTCTTCAGTAACAGCTGAACTGTCATCATCAAACTTAGTGGTTGAGACATCTGTATAAGAAGGTGAAGGATCCATCGCGAACAGAGGAAATGGTTAACTAAGACAAGAAGAGGGTATTGTTCGAGGAAATCAATAGGCAAGGGGAGGGTTTTATATGATTTCTATTCTACAAAATCAATAAGAGGCTACTAAGAGTAGATCAATTAATTAAACAAGGGAAAGGGCCAATTTTGGTTGCAATAAGCATCAACGGGGTGGATTAAGGCACCAAATTAGGCATAATTGTTCGATTATTCGACAATTCAGGCCGTGAAATCAGGACCAGAGCCACTTGATGGGTTGAGGGAATTATTCCATTGGTAAGTCGTAAGTTACCCTGCAATTATTGTTCTAGGAACCTATGTTACCATAATACTGCTGTCCAATACAAGTCAAGATTGCAAAAACTGGTGCGCTATTTTTACAGTGAGCACCTTATTTGAGTAAATCCCTCATGGTACAAAGACATGGATTTGTGCGTGGTTTTCAAAATTGAGTAAGGTGTCAGAGATGTACGGCCGTTCACTAGTATTACCAAATGACGTAATGCTCAGCCTTGTGTAGCGCAATTATGAAACTACAAACAATAGAATGTAATCCTATGACTTTTGCTGCAACAAAATGATTTTGGGAATTTTTGGTATGTTAATTTTGGCATTAGTTGAGGGATATCTTGAGTTTCAGTTGGCGAAACGTTGGAACAATTGATGGTGGCGCATCAAGTTCTCGTTAGCAAAGATCTACGACGGTTCATCTTATTCTCTCTCAGATTCCCGTCACTAAGGTACCGTCTTTGGTCACTAAAAACCTGGTCTACCCATTGTCGTGTTCGTCATTAGATTTGATCTACTTGATGGAATGCAGGCACCGTAAGTGGCATTTACGATAATTACAAACAAAAACGCGCATTTTTGATCTCTTTACGTACCTAGTTGCGGAAATATGTTTTGCAGTGGCCGTTCCAATAGAATTCTCTGTCATATGCAGTGGCAGCTGGTATCGGATAGTAGGTGTCCCACGAGTTCGCTTGTTTTCCATTTTCAATTACGCTTTTTTTCAATGCTGTGGATTTTGTACTATGAATGATGTAGTAGGTTTTTGTTCAGAGACTTCCGTTCGCTTATAATACCTACTAATAATCTCACTGTGTGGGTGAGGCTGAAAATGCGAGAACCAATGAGGTTTCCACACCCACCTAAATCAGCCGTTGTTAGAGCTTAGTTTTTCCCACCACCTGTCACCTTATATAATCAGCCCGATCAACCAACCAGATCTCGACCGGCAACACTGATAGTAATGAACGAGACATCACACTTTCACACCCTGAAGGACAGGTCTGCACGTAATTACGTAAGCGGAGTTTTTCTATGATGATGATGTATGTATGGAAATTTTTTCTGTATACTCTTCTCTTCTCTTCTCTTCTTCTCTTCTCTCTCCTTTGTAATAGAAAGGAGCCGTAAAATACCATGCAATCCTACCAAACCGACTTCTTAGACCTCGCCTTAGAATCCAACGCCTTGAAATTCGGCTCGTTTGTGTTGAAGTCAGGCCGTGAATCTCCTTACTTCTTCAACTTGGGCTTTTTCAACACCGGAAAATTATTGTCAACTTTGGCAACCTCTTATGCCAACGCCATCATCAGAGCAGGCATCAAGTTCGATGTTTTGTTCGGTCCTGCCTACAAGGGTATCCCCTTGGCTGCCATCACAGTAGCCAAATTGGCAGAATTGGACCCTGAAAATTATGGTGATGTGGGGTACTCTTTCAACAGAAAGGAAAAAAAGGACCACGGTGAAGGAGGATCGATTGTGGGAAGTGAATTGGCCGGAAAGAAGATCTTGATTATTGACGATGTAATGACTGCTGGCACTGCCATTAACGAAGCGTTTGAAATCATTGCTGGCGAAAAAGGTTCTGTTGTTGGATGTATCATTGCCTTAGATAGACAAGAAACCACCAAGGATTCTGACAAGTCGGCCACCCAAGCTGTTTCCGCCAGATACGGAATCCCCGTCATTTCCATTGTCTCTTTGACTGATATCATTAACCATTTGAGCGACAAGCTTAGTGAATCTAAGCTCGAGGCCATCAGAGGTTACAGAAATAAGTATGCTCCTAAAAACTGATCCTGAACTTCTATTTAAAAACACTTTTGCCTTTTAGTAGACATATTACGAATTGATATATATTATATATATTATATGTACATATATAATACCGACCTTGCAGCTATTGTATTACCAGGAATTTTTGCTATACTATTAGTTTAACCTCTGATCTTCATCACCTTTTTCTTGGGCTGTTTTTGAGTAAGCGGCTTATTTTGGGGTTCTTCAGGTTCGGGATCGTAAATGGACTTTGTCATGGGATGCTTAAGGGTGAAGTTGGAATGAACAGGCACGATGTTGTTCATCTTGAAACCTTTGACCAAGGGGATTTCTTCAGGTTCAAAGCCATGTTCGAATTCAGGAGGGAGAGCGATACCGCTCTTAGGACCAATACTGGCCAAGGTGGTGGGGTGATCCTTTAAGTATGCGGCAATGGTATTCAACAACACTCTTTTGTTTTGAAATCTGGGATCAATAGGTCTGCCTCCTTCCTTATTATCTTTAATTAGCACCCGGACTCTTCCTGGGTTTCCGAAATCTTGAGGGTGTGTTTTGTCCAATTCCAAAAGAACTGGCAACTGTAAAGATCTACAGGCATCACTGATAGTCTTGGCCAACGGGTTGAACACGGCATTTTCTTCGCTGACTCGTCTGCCTTCTTTATGTGATCTTTGAGCATCGAAATAACAGGGATAGATGATTTGGAATCTTTGCAACAGCTCTCTCTCTTCCTGAGTGAAATCTTTGGGGTCCACTATATCACGTTTGTTCACTTGTTGGTGAGATGGGATGTTTGGTACGTTGACATTGGCACCAATAGGAAATCCAGCTGGTTCTGAGTCTTGCGATCTAGTGATCTGAGGACCGGGTCTTAAAGGAGCCACCGGGGTTCTCAACGAAGGATCGAACTCCGCGATGTCCATGTCCATGTTGTCGATGTCATCGTCGACTTCTTCTAACGTAGGTCTCTTTGACATGGTGGTAGTAGTAGTGAATCTGAAAACCGACGTTTTGGCTCACGTGAACTACCAAGGACTGGTGAGCATCAAAAGTCTATGATAGTGCAAATTAGTTAACAAAAAGCTGGACAAAATTCAACAAATATGACCAAAAATGAGACAAAAATTGAGGCAAAAATTGAGGCAAAAAATAACAGAAAATGAAGAAATTCTCGTGGCAACTTTGAATACAAATAAATACCAGAAACTATAGTGGAAAACTCGGTTTTCAGGGTATCAGCCTAATTCTGATATATAGACTACCGTACTGCATATTTGGAACCCTTCTAATGACAGCTAGAAAATTCTCTAGGGTTATATGTTACGTAACAAACCGATTGTGGATATCCATAGACCCGATTGAACCCTAATAGCAACATCAGTGGCTTTTGCTCCCCACTTCCATCGTATGTCCATATCGGGATCCGCAGTAATCCACAGAGCCCGAAATAAAGCCCAGCGCACGTGACCATGCCTCTTGTGATTAAACTGCTTTGAACCACAGTATTGGTGCCATCCCCAAGAATGGAAAACCACCCGAACACTACTCAAGTGCTTAGGGACTATATCAGTATCCACAACACCCCCACAAAACCGCATCCCGCTCCGATAGCGTCCACACCCCAACCAGCGCGGTCTAACCATCCCGATATCCAGTATTTTCAGAAGGTCAAGGCAAAGAATCATTTTACTTACCATAAATCAAAGCTTGATGATAAGCCCGGTGACAAAGTCCCGTATAAGATGACTGTTTTTGACCCCCATAGCCACGAGCAACTTTTGCTTAGGCTAAAAAGTTATAATCCTATGAACTGGAACGTTCCTAATGATATTTCCGAATTGAATGAACTAAAATGTGCAAGAAATGGGTGGAAATGTTTCTCATTTTCTATCACCAACCATTCCAAGAATCATTTGATCTGTACCAATTGTAATAAATTAATGGTATTAAAGTTCGAGGAGCCCAAACTGAATTACACCATATTTCCGTTTGAAGAAGAAGACCCTTCTAATCAAACCGAATTGAACCAAATCCTAGCCAGCAAATATATACAGCAAATCGAACAAGACGGCCATACCACGGGTTGTTCTTGGAGAAATTTCGAGACTCCCCTACAGGGAATATATTATCTTCGACCCCATATTAATATTACCAATGAATTATTGATCAATGATTATCTCAAAAACTTGAAGAATCTCATCGATAATTGGATGGTACTATCAGAATTTAAAGAATATTTTGAAGATTCGTTTATTGACTCGAACTTGGACCCTGACTTCTTCATGATATCTAATCAATGGTTACTTCAACGGTTCTTTCGCGATAATAAGGAAAACTTGGCTTTATTGCTAGAATCAACTCCTCCATGGATCTATCTTTTCGCAATGTTGGGCTGGTCCTTAAATATGCAAACATTTGCTGACCAAGTGATCTTATTACTCGTGTGCAACAAATGTAACCAAAGAATATTTTTGAACTTGGAAAAACATTCCGAGGTCAAAGTCAGCCAACTACATACCAATACGATCAAAAGCCATCTGTTGGATACATCACAATCTTATCCTATAGAAACTTCGCCCCGGCCACATTTAGAGTTATCGTCATCAAAAGTTTTGACTCCATGTCAATATCCCATCACTAATAACAATTCCAAAATACATTACCGAGACGAGGTTCCCGAGGATACTCTTCGGTTTAATCCTTATACTGAGCATAAGTCATGGTGCTGTCATGTACACAGCATGGCTTCCACAGGAGGTGAGCCTTTGGTGAATGTGGACCAATATTTTCAAAATACATTAATACATTCGAAACCAAATATGGGGCCCAATGGTGAGTATATTCATGTCGATGAGGATATACACATGGATTATGCTGATATACCCAACATGAAAAGACGGAAATCGTTTGATATCAACGATGGTTTGGAGAGATTAACTAAATTAAGAAAATTATATTTGATGGATGAATAATAAAATAATGGCACATAGAACGCACAAAGACGAGATAATATTCATACGGTATTGATGTCCTAATAAAACTTAATAGTTTACACGTAATATTAATGCAAGGAATAATACAGACTATAGAACAAAATCAGCATTGTAGAACTTTTTGGTTGAACGAACAACTTGCGTGGAATCATAATGAAGACACGAACATATTGGTCTGGCCTCAAATAATTTCGTTGGACAAAGTACTTGTTTCAGATACTTGAGCCACTTCAGATGGAGGATCACTGAAATCAAGAATCTCTATATATGCTTCATCTTCTCCTTGACTATTAAACCGTTGAACTGCAGCAATACATCTCTTGTAATTAATACTGACCTGCCAAATATTTCCCGATACATCATTCAACAAATCTCGAGAATATTTGCCATTTTTCGTATCCCATAACTTCAACATACGTTCACTGCCACTAACAATTCGAAGTCCATCATGTTTGAAACAAGTGATAGAATTCGAGTGGCCTTCTAGCTTATAGTAATTCTCACCGGTTTTAGGGTCCCATATCCGAAGTGAAGTGTCAGCAGCTCCTGATACCAAGACCCCATCAACCAATTCGACTAACCCTACCAATGAAGTATGTCCTTCGAGGGTATTAACCAATTTCCCAAGCTCAAAATTCCATACATTAATTGTATGATCCATGGATGCAGAATAACATAATTTGGACTCAAAATCCATGGCTATCGAGTAAACCTTGTCACTATGCTCCGAAAGGACATATTTACAAGTACCATTGTTAAGAAGATCCCATACCCTAACGGTGGAGTCGTAAGATCCAGAAATGATGATATTGCCGTATCCTGTTATGGTTCTTACTGCCTGAGTATGGCCGGATAAGATAGCTATCAAATAGGGATTATCGACTTCATTGCAATCGAAAGGTTGATTATTATATGGGGTATCTTCAGTCAAGGGTAACTTCCAAACATGAATATTGTGATCTCTTGATCCTGTGATGAGCAAGGGAAATTCAGGAAATATAATATCTTCGCCGTTTTCGCCTTTCCCGATAACACTAGGATGAATGATATCGAGACATCTGATAGTGGAAGTATGACCTCGGAACACATGAGTACATTTGCCAGTCTTAATATTCCATAATCTTATGGTTCGATCAGTTGAGCCCGTGACCAAGGTGTTTCCAGTATATTTCAACGCCCAAACACCCCCTTCGTGACCTTCCAAGACCTTCAATAGTTTCCCAGTCTTGGTACTATAAATGTTGATGGGCTTATCATTGTCAATACCAGTGATGATCTTTTCGTCATCATGTTGTAAGCAAGTCACAACTTTATTGCTAGGACATTTAACACTGATTGTTTTGGGACTATAGGTAGGTCTCATCCAACGGTTATAAATAATACACCTTTTTTTATAAAGAACCTGAGCAACGTTGAATTGACTAGGATCAGAACACCATTGTTCTAGCATTTCTGAGGGATCCAGTAATTCTTGTTGGATTATTTTGTCATCAGTTATCAATTTATCGGTCTTGAGTAAATTCGTCCAAATCTCGGTGTTGTTGATTATTTTGGACCAACTCTTGCATACCCTTGAAATAGAAAGTAATGTTTTATAATCAAGGTACGATAATATTTTATAGGTTATTTCTAGGGGAAAATTGCTAATCAAATCTCTTCTTAAACTCACATCAATAATCCCGTTAAGAGAACTTAATGCGGAACGATTGACATTTTGAAGAAGTTTAAAGATAAGATTATTTTGGTTTCGATCACTAAGATAATTGGAAAGATTCAACATCATATCTATCAATTCACCTTGAGTGGAAGGTACTGATAATTGCGATTCGATTGGATTATATGGAGGTTTAGCATGCTCTCCCGACACTGGAGATGCACTAGGAGAGGGAAGTGGGAGCTGTTGATGTTCGAAGTCAGGTGGAGATGGAGATGGGGAGCTTGGAGTTCGAGGATTAGTAGGTATGGTTGTGGTGGTGGTTGTTGTTGTTGTTGTTGTCGTCGCGGGTATAGATGCTGAAGAGGCCACAGTGATACTTGTGGTTTCATTGGAGCTTCCACTAGTGGTCAACCCAATGGTACCAATGTTTACGCCTTCGGTAGAAGTCAATCTTCTTTTAGGAGGGTGAACTAAACCATTATCTCTCTCTCGAAGAGTACTAGGGACCACCGAGCTTTGGCTATTGCAATCGGTGTCAGAAATGGCCATATCTTCGCCCGATTCCGTGCTTTCTCGGTCATATACTAAACCATCATTCAGGAGAGAGCCACCGGTGCGATACCGCTTCCGATTTTCTCTGGGTTCGCTTCGGATAGAAAGCTTTTGATATTCATTTTGAAGCCATACATCACAGAGTTTACCATTGAGATTTTCATGTTCAAACTCGAACTTGGCGGTGGATCCCTGTAAAGGAAACACCAGGGGCAGTTTTCCTCTACTCATTTAGTGCCAATGATTACAAGTGATGATATGTGATGATATGTGATGATATGAGTAGTGAGTCAAACTCTCGATGGCTACTATGGACAGTATGGGGTAGGTTTCTTGGGTCGTGTTGGAAGCTAAGAGGATTTCAAAGACGGTAGACGGACTCAAATGGGGCTTTGGAACGAAGCTGCGGAGTTGGTGCTTTGATTTGGCCGATTTATCACGTCTGTTTATGCAACAACTGATTGAGTTACTGGACCACTATGAACCAAAAACAAACAGGTTTAGACCGAGGCTTTTGATAGGTGATGAGTAAGATAGCGAATTTTGAATGTAGGTCCACGGTGGAGGGAGTCAGATTTGGGTCCAAACAGTGTTTCTGGGACGTGTATGGGTAGAGGGATGGTAATAACTCCTTTGGTGGTTAGAGGATAAAAACTGTTGATTACGACATGCGGCCTAAACTAGCGGAAAAATGTCGTGCCACTTGCGACATTACTTACCAAAGATAACCAGAATATGGTAGGTTCGGGTGGTGCAGATAGGTGAAAACCGGTTGGGACTGGGTATTATCCCGGAGATCATCACCGGCACTTCGGCAGCAAAACTGTGTTTGGTAGAGTTCGGCAAACCTGTTTGGTGACATCCTGTTGAGGATAGATATGGTAAAGGGTATAGTGCGGCGAGATATGGCCGGATATGGAGACAAATGGTCCCTTCTAGGAAACGTATAGTGTCGAAGGCTGCGAAAACTGCCTAGAAACAGGGAACCAATGGACGGGTAAAAACAAGAAAGGGGATGTTGACGAGGGCTAGGGAGCTTGAAAATGGAACTCTTTACGGCCTGTTTGTCCTGTTTGGATAAAAAAACTGGGTGGAACAGATGTTAGGTTATGATAAAGTCTAAAAACGGTAATTTAAATTAATAGTTGTACTAAAATTGTTAATTTAAGACCCTGTCACAAATAAGATCTGAATGTAGTCGAATACGAAAGCCTATCGATCTATAGGTCTAGTACTTGAAAATTTCCACAACGAATAGACAACTCAAGTTTTATGATGTTCCATATCTCCTTCATTGGTTGATAGTACCCAAGTAGCTCAAAACAATTTTATTTGACCCAGCGAAATAATCCCAGCAATATGGGATTCACGATACAGTATTTACTAATGGACGCTTTTGCTGGCTCAATCCCAAACTACTATTCCATTGGGTTCACACTATTTCTTCTTATTTGACATACTATTTTGAAACTGAGTTCTTTTATGAGTAGAACTGATTCATCCAACAGTTGCCCAATCTATGCAAGTCCTGGTGGACACAAGACACCGCATTTTGGTCCATCCTCTCAAGTTCATCTTTGGATTTTCCATTACTTTCGTCTCTACAATCATTACATACAATATATTTATTCTAGGTACAATTCAACCTTCAACTTAATCACAACAAACAATAAAGTAACTATTAGAGATTGGTGATCATGATACCTGGATCACCAGGAACAGCAGAGTCAACAATCTTACCAGTAATACCAATCTTGACTGTTTCACCAGTAAGAACATTAACACCTTCACTAGCACCGTTATCAAATTCAATGATATCAATTTCTTCAACCTTGATCGAATACGTGGCTCTTTGAATGTTGTCAGTGACAGTCTTTAAAGTCTCAGTTTCACTGAAAGTAAGTTTTCTGTTGAAAACAGTGGATGGGTTTTCAACAGCCAATCTTTGCTTTAAAAGAGAAATGAAAGGCATTGCTCTCTTCATGTCCTTTCCGACCTTTTCCTTGATGATCTTGTTGTCATCTAAAGATTGAGATTCGTACAATTGTCTTACCAATTCAATGTAGTTGTCTTGCCATTCTGGGAAAGACTTGGACACATACATGGTCAACTTGGCAGGCTTGTTGACATCCACATCCGAAGGCTTACCACCCTTTTTCTTTTTCAAGACATTGGCTTCGGCTTCACGGATAGATCTAGCCAAATCACGAACATAAGCCAAAGCATCAGAAATAGACTTGGAAATCTCCTTGTTTGCTCTTGGGAACAAGGTGTTTTGAACCGATTCCTTGTGACCCAAAACTTCACGGTACAAGTATTCAGCAAAGTGTGGAGCAACTGGGGCCAACATCAAGGCTTGTGCTTCGATATATCTGAGAACAAGGTCCCTGTGCATACCAATGGATGAAACAGAGTCACGGTAATAATCTCTGGCGGTTTGGAAATCGAATAAACCGGTCTTCAAAGCAGCCTTGTAGTTGGTGAGATCGTATTGAGTGTAAGTTTGTTCTATCAAATCGTTCATTTCATTTTCAAATGCTTGGTCAAAGAAAGAATCAAGTGGACCAGTTCTCAATGAGTCCTTGTTCTTGATGATATCTTCAGACCATTCCTTCAAAGTGGTCAATCTCAAGATAGCAGCATTGGCGTTAGATTCATCGAAGTTGGCATCTTCCACAGTATCACCAGCATCAGCCATGGCGATTCTAGAAGCATCAGCACCAAATTTTTCGATGATTTGTTCCAAGGTCAAGAAGTTACCTGTGGATTTAGACATCTTGGCATTGTTCAACATCAAGTGACCATTGGCTCTTACACCTCTTGGCCATAATTTCTTAGGGAATAATGCAACGTGAGTGTAGATGAAGAAAGTCAAATGGTTTGGAATCAAATCCTTACCGGAAGCTCTGACGTCAAGAGGGTAAAAGTATTCGAATTCTCTTCTCAAGGCCTTCAATTGTTCCATTGGAATATCGGTAGAAATCTTTTCACGTCTGGAGAAAATGAAATCAAATACTTCATCAGTCATTTGTTCAGGTTTGATACTGAACTTTCCTGGTTTCTTACCGTAGTAATCGGAATGGAGATAATGAGCAATGGTATAGTAAGCCATATAAATGGTGGAGTCAGACAATGATTCCACCAATAACTTTTGATCCCATGGCAACTTGGTACCCAAACCATAGTTTCTGGTGAGGGCCCAGTTCTTCAACCAATCAAGAACACCTTCAAAACCATGTTTAGTTTCCTTACTGAAAGTTTGCATGCTTTCCAAGCAGTCTAAAGCTTGGTTCTTCCAGCTATCTTCACCGTAATCAATGTACCATTGGTCTTCCAAAGAAACAATACATTCATCACCCGATCTGGAAATAACCAATCCCTCAGGTTCATTATACACGAATGCATCTCCGGAAGCTATCATATCATCCCTAACCTTTGGCTTGGCAGTTTCAACCTTTTCTCCAGCATACTTACCAATGATCAAGGTACCGTTATAGAATCCTTCCTTGTAGGCAAGTTCCTTAGCAAGAGCCAATTGGACGGTATCCTTTGGAGATTGAATCTTCATTTCGTTGACCAAAAATTCAGCACACTTGTCACCATACTTTTCGGTACTAACAATTGGCACAATATCAGTTTGGACCCAATCCTTATTGATTTGATAATAATCAGCCTTGTTGGCCAAGTCTCTAGTGGTGACAAAATCATCAGGTGAATCGGATGGAACACAGGTGACTACACCAGTACCCTTGGAAGCCAAAACAGTTTCCATAGGCAAGACTCTCAATTCCTTTTTAACGGCCAAAGGAGCGTGGATCTTAGATCCGATCAAGTCCTTACCATTAATTTCAATCAATGGTTCGTAAAGACCTCTCTTTGGAGTCAAGTTTTGGTACGACATATTCTTGAACGCACGCTTGGTGGTGATATAATATTCGTTGTTCTTAGCTTCGAAAATACCGTAGTTAATTTTGGGACTGACGAAACAACATGTTTGTCCATACATGGTCTCAGGTCTTAAGGTGGCTGCTACCAAGTATACCTTTTGTTGGGAGAAATCAAACCCGTAGGCGGTAAGAAGTTCCTTGGCCTTTTCAGCAAATTCAGTCACCAAGATCTTGATCCCCACATATTCTTGAGGGTTGACACCTTCACCCGATTGTCTATCGTGGTCCAAACAAGCTTGACCATCCTTTTCGGAGAAAATGGTGTATCTTTCACCAAACTTGATTTTTCCGACATCTCTCAACCGGTTGATTTGCCATCTAATGAAAGCATCGTAGTAAAGATTGGCATCGGTGGTGACCATCGATCTTCTCCAATCAACTCTACCACCAAAATCGGTCACATGCTTTTGAACCAAAGGAGGAAAGTAATGTAACCAATATTGAGCATCAGCAAACTTGACCACTTCTTCCTTGGTGATACCTAATTGCAACATGATTTCAAATTGGTACTTACCCCTACCTTGTTTAGCAACAGCCTTGGATTTCTTAGCAGTGAATTTGGTCACATCTTCTCTCTTTGCTGCTGGTTGTTCGGGTTCTTCTTCTTCCTCTTCATCTGCTGGAAGACCGGAAAAATCTTCTCCAAATTGTTCGATTTCTCTCTTGATCTTATCAGCAGCCGCCTTAATTGGCATACCAGTACAATGGAACCCCAATGGGAATAAGACTCTCTTTCCCTTCATTCTTTGGAAACCAACAGCAAATTCCGCCTTGGACAACGTGAAACTGTGTCCCACGTGCAAAACACCGTTCATGTATGGGTAGGCCATGGTAGCGAAGTACTTGGGGTACTTCTGTCTCAATTCTTCACCATCTTCAATTGGGTCTTCTTCTAAAGTTGGAGGATCCACTTCAAAGACTTTTTCGTCTTTCCAGATTTTTTGATACTTCTTTTCGATCTCGATCAAAGTATCTCTACGTTGGGTGTTTTCCAACTTAATAGTAGCACTCATGGTTGATGGTGGTAGTGGTAAGCGATGAAAAATTCTTATATATAAGGTCGTGCCCGCCGCCAACAAATCCCCAGTCAGACCCTCGCACGTGATGGATATCGGGACCACCCCACCATCTAAATTAGCCCAGTAGATCCTACAACTAGAACATCCGAGTGTTTGCCTACCAATCGTATTCAAATTAGACACGATGTAAGAATGTTCCCATTAAATACTTCTCTGTATATAATTAACTAAGAGGTGCATTGCAGTGTTGCTATTTCCATTTTTTTCGCAGCCAAACTGACTAATGATCAATAGTATTTGTCACTATGGCTCAGACTAGCAGCTGGTGAGTCAGGCCAGTAAATCTTGTTAATTACAGAGACTGAGTTGACGAAGATACTCAAAATAACATCTTTCTGAGAAGAGAAATCATGGATGTTCAGTCATTTCTATGGCCCACCCAACCAATCCTGCCATTAAACAATTGTATTATTTTGAAGCTATATCTAATTACGGGCATAATAGCTGGTCTTGAGCGATCTAACCGAGAAATAATCATACTAATAGAACCGAAATTCTACAGTATACACTTTATCTCACTTTCCAGCTGGTTCCGTAACCGGACCGGTGAACGGTCCTTGGTGCCCGAAACCGGCACATCATACCATAACCAGATCTGTATATGAACACTTATTGGTCCCGTTAAAATGTCATGGCTTCTACCGACCTACATTTGATGTTATTTGTGTGAAATAATTTGTCGTGATTTACCAACCATACATGTAGTGGATAACTAGTAAAAAATTATTTTGCACCCATTTCAACCTTTCCTCTTCTTTCTTTGAACCGATGCAGGTACCATTAAATTCCTCTTTTTTGGAGCAGCACCGCTGCCCTGGACGATACCCACTACATCAGCCTTGGACATAACTGTCACTTCACTCGTACCTATCTTGAACCCCGACTTCATCGTTGCATTGCCAGCATCAGAAGCCCTTTCAAACTCTACTAATGCGACCATTTCCTTTTCAAAAAGATGAACTTTAGAAACCGAACCCACCTCTTTAGAAAAGTACAACTGAACTTGTTCCGGCGTCCATGTGGTGTCTATGTTTCGTAATCCGACCGTCGTTAAATCATTAAATTCGTGAAAGTTGATCTTACTCGTTTTTTGCTTGGAGATTTCAAGTTTCCTACCTTCAAATGACATACCATCTTGGGCAAGTGCCCGTTGAGTACCTTCCACAGTTTCAAAAGTTATGAATGCAAACCCATCGTTAAATTGATTTGCCGTTCTTTTGCGATGTATACTTGGGATGATAATTTTTTCTATAGCACCTGTATCTTCAAAAAGTGCTCTGATCCCCTCCTCGGTCAAAGTGAATGGAAGATTGTTGACTCTTAATTTCCGTTCATTGGTGGAATGAGGTGACTTTGATGGCTGAGAAATAGCCACTTTTAATTCGTAATCTTTCCCATTCACCTCGTCACCCAATTTTTTACCATTCAATAACATCACTGCTTTTTTTGCATCTTCTCCTGTTTCGAATTCAACATAACAGAACCTCCTGACATGTGGCTTTTGATTGGGAAATCTAATGCTGGCAACTTTTCCAACTTCGAGAAATAATTCTTTAATCAGTTCCTGGCTCGTGCTTGGAGGATAATTGGTTACAAATACTGTAGTTTCTAATTTTCTCTCCACAGTGACAACAGTTCCATCCAATTTTTTCATATTTCTAGTCAAAGCAGCAAACACTTCTTGTTCACTAGAAAATTCTACCGAAGCACCCCCATCGAAAATGTTGATGTCACGTATAGTTCCACAATCATTGAAGAAAGTGGTAATTTGTTGCACTGTGATTTTCTTTGGAAAATTTGAAAGCAATACAGTAAACATTTCCCGTGATCTAGAAATTTCACTGTTTTCCATAACCGAAGACTTTCCACTTGTTGGTGTGGTATCCTTTTCTTGTTTCACATTTACTTCCTCCAGTGCTAAATTTCTCTCCTCCCTTTCATGTTCTAGAGCTACAACTCTTTTTAAGTGGGCATTTGCCAAGACAACTGCTTTCCTGATGGAATAGACATTACCACTGACCTGCTGGTAGTGCAACCATTCCTCCACAATTTTTTCAAACCCTAGAATAGTATCGGCAGCTTGTACTGCTTCAGCATATAGCAGGTTGATTTTTTCGGGGTTTTTGGTATGTTCTTTATGGAATTGTATGACATATAGCCAAACATCGCCTTGAGATGGAAATTTCTTGAGTAAATTGTCCACAATAACCAATGCCTGTTTGATATTTCCAAGCTTGACACATATCGAAACAGCTAATTTCTCTACAGAATGAAATACGTCATGATTTTTTATGATCGCATATTCCACATAATCATTCATATCACGATAAAGCTCTTTGACTTGACTGGCATCACTCCCTTCCTCTACCATTTCGAGTCGGTAGTGTAATATTGCTATAGCTAAGACTTTCCATTCATCATAGGAACAATCCAAATGTGAAGAGATAGAATCCCACCGCAGAAGAGCAATTTGGAATAATTCCAGACCATTTTCAAAACTGGGACAATTTCTGATTAATTCAGAATAACTAATGGGACTTTCTGGGAAGGTACGCACAAATTTGAGTAATGTGGATTCAAGTATTTCCAGATATTCTTGATCCAGTTGCTCATATAGACAGTAAATATAGGTGAGCCACACTTGAATATTAGACTTTGGGTAGTTCTGCAACGAAAGGCGGTTGGGTTTGGATTGTTTCGAGAACCTATTGAATACAGTGGTCAACAACGGGGTTCCAACCGAGGGATCTAGATGCAAATGTATACTTTCCATGTACTGGGTCCAAAGATTAATATCTTGGGGCCGTTCCAAAAGAGCTAATTCATGGATTTCGATATATTTCTGGGTCTTTTTGGTTCTCAGCACTATTTCATTTGCTTCACGCATTCTGTCAAGGTAATGAGACTCATCGTACTTGGATATAAATCCAGAATATTCTGAAAAGAAATCATCAAGCTGGGAATTGGGGTACATTAATCTTTTCTTGTGAAGAGCCACCACCATTTTAAATTCAGGAGACTGGGTGTCTTCAACGTCTTGAGACAAATAATCAAGAATAATGCGCCACACCGAGCCACTATGTTTGAAATCATCGACTATATCCTTCAATGCTTGTGTGAATAAAGTTCTCACCATTTCAGGCGATATCTTTCCTGGTTCAATGCCTATGACAAACTCAAGATAGCTCTTCCAATAATCACAAGTGGGATACTCCTCAAGAACAAGGGCATAAAAGTCGATCATCTCACCAATTCTTTGGTCCTCATCATCAATGTTTGATATGTCTTCGATCCATTCTGTTATTTCCTCTCCCGTGATGCTGAAATACTGGAACTTGTGCCTTCTGGCTTGTAATAACAGGTTCAAATTGTCACTTTTGTTGAACCGAAGAAGTTCAATGTACTCGTCATATTTTTGGCCATTGAACCGATTTTTCTCGAGATCCGTTTCAAGTGATTCAATCCTTTGCTTGATCTGTTGTTCCATCGTAAATAACGGCCAGATTCATAAACAGTGGGGTTGTTAGAAAGGTTGGGATGGTAGGTCGTGCGAGATCAACTTTTGATACCATAGTGATGAGCATCGCACAAATCAGTACTTTAACAGGCACTTAGTCACCATGAACGCTGCTGGATACTTGAAGTCGTACGGCTGGATCGAGGGCGAGGCTCTCCAGAAGCGGGGACTCAAGAAGCCGATTTTAGTCAAGCACAAAAAGGACACCAAGGGATTGGGGCATGAAAAGAATGACTCGGATATGTGGTGGGAGCGGATGTTTGATGGACAATTGAAGAACTTGGAAGTGAACTCATCTTCGAAAGGAGTGTCATTTGAGAGCAACCAGGAACAAGTTGCTGAAGATGTTAGAAAATCGACATCGCCGTTGTACCGAATGTTTGTCAAAGGAGAAGGGTTGAAAGGAACGGTTGAGCAGACAGAACAGTTGAATGTGAAGGTGGGTAAAGTGGACACATCCAAGGTGATACTGGAGATAGAGGGAGTATTCAAGGACCATGGGAAGAGTAAGCTCGAAATTGAAGAAGAAAAGAAACAGAAAAAGATGAAGAAAGAAAAGAGAGAGACGAGAGAGACGAGAGAGAAGAAACAAAAGAGAGAGAAGAAAGATAAGGAAAACAAGAAAGTCAAGAAAGACAAGAAAGATAAAAAAGATAAAAAAGATAAAAAAGATACGAAAGATAAGCCTTACAAGGTAGAAAAGAAGAAGACTAAGGTGAGAGGAAGCGCAAAGAAACAAGAAAAAGAACGAAAGAATAAATCAAACAAAGAAAAGAGCCAGAAAGAGCACTCTAAATAAACCTTCAAGCAGGAAAACAAAAAGACCTAAAAATTCCGCATGACCGAACCCCATATCACTCGCATCCATAGACTATATAGACACCATAGAACTCCTACCATCCGAACTCCATAAATCACTGAGTCTATTGTAGCCTCTAATCACGTGACCTGAGATATCTGGTCGTGCGCTGCCCCCGTGTCTATATTGCAACCATCGTCTCCTACAAGACGTTACCAAACACCATGGAGCCTGGTCTGGACGACATTGTGCAGCCACCGGTGCGTGGTCCCATTCTCAAGATTGCACGGTCCTTATTTTACGCGGTTTTTATTATCTACGTGCTCCGTTATACCTTCACATACTGGTCATTGGTAGCCCTAGGATCCATATCAACAGTGGCAGCCATAGTGTATGGATTAATACGGCTCAAGGTCCCTAGGCTGAAATTACCAACCCAGACGAAACGGAAGTTTAAGTTTGTACTGGTGGAAGAGTGGAAACTTCAAGTGATAGCCCTAAGCACTAACAAAACTAGTTTGGACCATCGTATCTCTGATTCGTTTTTGATCTCAGAAACCATTGATGAATTGATTGATCTCATAATACAATGTTTTATAGATACATGGTTTCATCATATTTCATCATCCACATTGTTTCAAGATGACATTCGCATCGAGTTGAAGGGTGTGGTGGGAAACCTTAGAGATCGACTCCTAAAAGTAGATATTGCCAAATTAGTGGTATCACGACTTATCCCTATATTCCAAGAACATTTCGAAACATTTATCAAAGCGGAAAAAATGGTGTATTCTCGATCTCAATTACCCAAAACAGACTCCACTGAGTTCCACATAGCTGTGGCTCAAGCTTATGATAAAGGAAGAATACATTCCGGTGTCACTATTGGCGAATCGATCAATTCCAATGAAAAGATATACTTGCGGGAAAAAATAGCTTCAATTCTCCCCTACGTTGTATCTGAATCTGAAAGACATAACGAAATATCCATGGCTTTGGTGACGGAGATTTTGGCCTGTACTATTCTTGCAGGTATTTTCCAGATGGTGGGAGAAGGTGACTTTTATAATTTAATGGTTGTCAAGCTAATAGGCGCAAACTTGAAACATAGGGGCCAAGTCAAACAATTGAGAGCTGCATTGGAAGAGCATACCCAACAACTATCCCATAAAACTTCCACAAGATCATTTATTCCTTACGATGTCGACACTACCTACACAATTACCGAACACACTACTTCCGATTCATTCAATATCATGTTAAATAAAATAAAGACCATTGTATCCTTCGAGGAGCTCAAAGAAATTGAACTTCATGTGATGTCCCAATTAAAAAAGGCATCTAAAGCTTCAGCTTCAGAAAATATAAAGATGGCGGTCATAAAAAAACTACAAGTTCTTAAGCATGCAGTTCAAGACCGAGTAGAAATTGTCACCTCCAAAAAGAAAGAAACAAGTTCCAATAATATCGTCGAGAATTTACAACTTAGCGATATCTTAAATCAACCTTCCGCGTGTAAATTATTTGATGAATATTTGAGTTATCGTAACAAGCTGTATCTTTTGGAATTTTTACATGCAATCGATTCATTAAAAGCGCCTTTAGAAGATGCCACGATCGATGACCACGGTGAAACAAATCTTTCCTTGTCACTAGAGTTTGGCAATATCGAGGACATTAAGAATATTTACTACAAGTTCCTTGAAAATAATGAATACAAAGTGGATTATGATTATAAGACAATTATTGAACAGCTCATATCTTCTACCGAGAATTCAATGGATCTCTATCGGAAAAGTAGAAAGTTATTGTTTAGATTGCAAAAAGATGTATATCAACAATTAAACGACGGGGATTTTCAGTCGTTTAAAAGATCTAGTTTGTTCTCCAAACTCATCAACCTTGACACAATTCCGAAGGGAAATAGAAATGAAAATGAGACCGTTAGTCAAGAGGTACTTAATGCAATTGAAAGTGCATTCACTCAGATCATGCAAAATCCACAAACCGATAATGATGAATATCCATATACTAGAAGTAGAGAACTGTTAGATCTAGATACAGACAAGCCATTGCTGACGATTAATATGAAAAAGAGCTTATTCGGCGAGACTTCGAGTCTATTTGGGGGCGATGAATCTAAGAGAAATTCCAAGTTACTTGATGATGATGATAATAGACAATTTAGACTATTTGACGACAGTGAGAGTACAAACCGTCATTCTAGATTATTTGATGATGACAGTGATATTTCCTTTACCGATAGCGACTCATTAAATGAAGGAAGAGAATCTTCTATGGAGGTCACTTCTGCCATGCAACTGGTAAACAATAGTGATTCCCAGGTATTCTTGGCAGCTCCAGGCAACCTCAGTCTTGCTGAGGAGATAATGAAATTAAATGAAGAGATTGAAAAGTTGAATGAACAATTGATTATTCTAGAACCATTGATGAAAAAAGCTGAGCTCACAAATAACACTACAGAATTGAAGATTTTACGAAAATCTAAAGTCAGCATGGATCGAGAGATCAATGCGAAAGAACTCCAAAAACAACAATACATTGTCCAAGAAAATGATAACTCATTGTATGGAAAATCCCAAGTCCGTATCCAATCCTATATAAGTGGGAATGAGCACGGTAAAGAGTTTATTCTCTATATTGTGGAAGTTCAAAAGTTTTCTAGTGACGATCCTAATGTTGTCACTGCTGGTTGGATTGTTGCACGTAGATTCAGTCAATTTTTCAAGCTTCACGAGTATCTTCGAGCGATATATCCACTAGTGAATCATATCAAATTTCCCAAAAGAACCATGCTGGTTTTGAAATTCAAGCAAAGCGCATTGGTGGAGATCCGGAAATCTGGTTTAGAGGAGTATCTTCAAGAGTTGATCAAAATTCCAGAAGTATGCTCCAATAAGGCTTTCCGGTCATTTTTGTCATCCGAAAACTTCAATCTTCGTAAAAACCAAGCTTTTGAAGAAGGGGTATCAAATACTGCAAATTATGAGATGAGACCAAGAAATAATATCGAGAGTGTTGCAAATAAACTTTATAATGGTATTTCCAGCAAATTAATTCAAAGCACTCATGTTATACCAGAAAGCAGTAGTAATCATGATATGATGGAAAATATTAAGGAGATGCAAAAGGAATTGAGACAATACGATGAATCTGGTGGTGGTATAGCTAATGACACAGCGACTAGAGCATTTGTTAAACCGATTTGTGATTTATTGATTGCTGTATTTCGATTGAATAATACTAAAAGTTGGATAAGAGGACGAGCAATCATTGTGATTCTTCAGCAAATCTTTGGTACTACCATTGAGAAGAAAGTCAATGAACAGATTGAAATGCAGCTAAAAACTGAAGAATCGATTTTGGATATACTAATTGCATTAAAGAATATCCTTTTTCCTAATGGAAAATTTAAAGATCCACCGGTGATGCGTACGATTTATGAGCAATCGGTGACCAAACAAGAAGCCAAGATCCTATTGTCTGCATTTATGAATGAGACTTGTGCCAAAGTGTTTGGTAGTTCGAATACGGCATTCGCATCTTCCAACATCTTTGCCATGTTACAAAACGATTACTTGAATAAACATCTTCTCTTTGAAATGTTGGATGAAATTATTGTTACAGTATTTCCAGAAACATCACAACACCATACAAAGCGAATGAAATAAACTCATTTTATTTTTGATACTACAAAACTTTCAAAGAACCAGATGCCTCGTTTAAAATAACGGAAATAGATTTGGTGATTCACATGAAATGCAGTTGCAAAAATGTCGGTTTTCAGCCACAAACCTTATTATCTATCTCGTAAACGAGAAACCTTGCATCGTGACTTCAAAAGTACTACTTCACCTACCCAATTTGATGCCCTGGGCCGAACCGAACAAGGCTGTGGGGTTGAGTGGTAGATCATCCTCGTGACCCGTTATCTCCCAAGTGACCCATAATGTCGCACAGGGTCGATATGTGCGACATTTAATGTGCGGGATATATATAGGAGTCGATCCAGATCCCAAGGACAAACTTCACATATTAATACCGTCAATTAAAGGGAGCATTATCAATGAGTCAATCAAATCCCGACAGACCACCCAAAGTCCCGGACGGATGGATCGCTAAGTATGATGACAAGTACAAGACTTGGTTCTACGTTGATTTGAGTTCCAAGAAATCCCAATGGGACGCTCCTAAGGGTACCACGTTTGACGATGCGCCCGAAGCACCACCACCAGCATATAACGACCACAAGAGTTCTCTGAGACCAGCTGCATCCAAGCCTGCCGCTCCAGCATCCAATTCAGGCGACCAAGGTAAAGAAGATCGTGGTCTTTTCAACAGACATAATCAACGACCACCCCAACAATATGGTGGCGGTCCAGGCTACGGAGGCTACCCTCAACAGGGCTACCCCCCACAAGGATACCCCCCTCAAGGCTACCCTCCTCAAGGTTATCCTCCACAGGGATATCCTCCACAACCAGGATACGGGTACCCACCACAACCAGGGTATGGATACCCACCACCTCCCCAACAACAACAATACGGAGGACAAAATCAGGGTAGAAGATTCGGTGCCGGTAGTATGGCCATGGGTGTCGGAGGTGGTTTGTTAGGAGGTATGTTATTAGGAGAAGCCTTGGATGGTGGCTTTGGGCATGGTGGCTACGATAACGGGTACGACAACGGGTACGACAACGGGTACGACAACGGATATGACCAAGGTTATGACCAAGGTATGGACCAAGGTATGGATGATGGCGGTGGTGATTTCTGATTGCTAAACTTCCACAACCCACAAATTTCTTGCAGGTTAGTCCATCAGTGCCATACTCGAGTTGACTTTTCCATAATCAAAAAGAAAAAAAAGTACCAATATATGAATAGAGTACCCCCACACCCTTCTTATATAGTTAGAATATCGACATTTTACACATAATAACGTTGTAGATGGCCTGTATATAAGATGCCGTGTCACGTGACTATCTTTCGTCCAACCAGAGTAAAACAATTTAGCTGACATCTCAAAAACTATAACGGTAATGAGATTCACTAGAGTGTTAAGACAAGCCGAAGAGGTGTTAGTTAAGGCTGCTTCCGGTAACCCGACCGGGTTGACTGGTATTTACCAACATCCAAACCCCAGACCGGCTTTGATTGCCTTATACAACCACACTTTAAAGGTGTTGGACACCAAGTTCCCAAAGGATTCGATCTATAAGCAATCAGTTGAAGCATTAACCAAGAACAGATTGAAGATCGTTCAAGACGAAGAAATCACCGAAAACATCGAAGCCAAAATCGGGGGTGGTTTGATTGAAGAAGTGGTGATACAGGCCCATGAAGAATTGAATTTGGCTCATGAGTTGGCTGATTTGAAAGTTTGGGAAGAATTAGAAGAAAAGCCTTTGGACGACCAATGGGTATACTTTGGAAAGAAGATCTGAGTATATGAAGCATATTGAGCAAGCCACCATAGAAACATCAAAAATCATCTAGGAGAAAGGATCATCAATTGACAAGCTGGCACACATTATGTAATTGGTTAAATATAATTGAAGAAACATAGTTATCATGTAGTAAGTAAGGGATTTCCAATCCGTAGTGGAATATTTGATGGTTGTTGTAGAGATGGTCCTGAGTACAATACGAAATCATGTGTTTCCAAATCTACATATATATATATATTTGCCTATTTGCCTATTTGCCTATTTGCCAATTCGTCAAAGAGAGAAGTTTAGTTGTACTGAGTTGAAATATATCAACATAAACAAGAACTATGAATGGAAAATGATAATAAATGGCACAGAAACCCAATACTAGAGAAAAAACAACTGGACAAAAAAAAAAAAAAACTAGCTCCAGTCAAACTACTCGACAACTGAACTGATTGAGCAATGATAGGCATATAGGTGGAACGCACGAGCGAGCCATGGATGGCCCAGTCAATTGTTTTGCTTCCAAAAAAATTGTTGATGTGTTCAACAACAGTTGTTCTTGGCACCTTCACCATTAGATTGGTTCACATTAATACCGGAAGAGCCGGTGTTTGCAGCAGGGGTGTCGACGTGCTTATCTTGGATGATTCCGGCCAATTCATAGAAAATGGAATCGACATTCTCATTGCTTTTGGCACTTGCTTCCAAGAAAGGAACACCCAATCTTGCGGCCATTTCTTCACCTTGCTCCTTGGAAACTTGTCTGTTGATGTCATCATCACATTTGTTACCCACCAAGAAGATTTGGGAATCTTCATTGGCATGTTGAGTTACGGTTTGATACCAATTTTCGACATTCTCAAAACTTCTAGAATCAGTAACATCATAAATCAAGACAATACCCATGGCACCTCTGTAGTAAGCAGTGGTTATAGTACGGAATCTCTCTTGGCCAGCAGTATCCCAAACTTGTAACTTGATCTTCTTACCTTTGCTTTCTATAGTACGGATCTTAAAATCTATACCAATGGTGGTGATAAACGAAGGATTGAATTTATCTTCAACAAATCTTAATAATAAACATGACTTTCCAACACCTGAATCACCAACCAATAACAACTTCATGATCATATCATATGATCTAGATGGGGCTGCTCGAGCTGACATGGTGTTAATTTTAGACGGGAATTGAGTTCAACTGAATCTGAAAATGGAAGGTGGTTTACGGGGGGCAAAATAGTATCGAGTTTTGGTAGCGGACACGTAACAAGCGGCAGAACGGATGTTTGATGAACTAGTCTAGTTGATGTTCACACCTTTGACAATCCCCTGGTTTAGTGATTGATTTTAGGGTCACATTGTTCGGTTTGGGTTTTCGCCCCGTTGGTGAAATTTCTGGTAGGGGCACGCCCCGTCGTTTGGCCCTCCGAACGGCTATGTACAAGATGGGAGTGGTTACTGATAGGAGACCAGGGCTTGGTCTAACTAACTATTGGTACCAGTGAATCCATTGTGACAAGGCTGACTTGGCGGGTAATCCTGTTCGGGAGTTGGAGAAGGAAGCGATGTCACGTGACATTCCAAGGGGCTACACTGAGCTATGATCTAACTATATTAACGAAGTATACAACTGTATTGTGGACCGCAGGGTCCAACCGCCGTGATAAAAACGATTTTTATGAGGGAGGGGGGGATTTACAAGAAAACTTCGGCGTTGATTTCCACAGCGGAACCAGCGTAAGGAATATCGAAGTATTGCATCACTTCTGGGTGCAATACACCAATGGCACCAACATGGGCGGTCTTTCCACCTTTGATAGCTCTGAAGAAGACCTTGGCACCTCTGCCAGGGAAAAAGGTAGGGTTTTCCTTGTCTTCTTCGATCCAGTAACCTCTAGAGTCATCCTTGGTGGGGTTTTCTAACCATGGAGTTCTCATGGTTTGCATGATTTTACCCAATAAACCTTGGACGTATTCGAAACCAGAATTCTTACCAACATAAACTGCCGACCAGTTACGTTGGTTGTAGGCTTTTCTTTCTAATTCGGGGTTTTTCAACACGATATCTCCGGCTTCAAAAACTCTAATAGGCAAAGAATGCTTTCTATTTTCCTTGACAGTTTTTAAAAGACCTGGAATCAAAGTGGTTCTAACAACTTGGTACTCGACAGTCTTGGGGTTTTCCAACTTGACTGCCTTGGTACCATCATCCTTGGTTCTCAAGAACTTGAAGTTTTCATCATGAGAACATAAAGTCAATGGTAAAACTTCCGAGTATCCCGATTGAGAAGAAGCTAATCTCAAGATATCTGAGATCTTATTGACAGGTAAAGGAGAAGCAACCACCGAGTCACTCTTTGGCTTGGTCTTCTTCAAATTGTTGTAACCATAAGCAATGGCAGCATCTTCCATTATATCACATTGATGTAAAATATCCGATCTAGTTATTGGGATATTCACATCAATAATATCTTTTTCAGTGGTGGAAGGAGTAGCGGTCAACGACATTTTCTTTAATAATTTGGCAATCTCTTCCCCAGAATAATCCAATCCAACACAGGAGTTAATGTATGAGATTTCTGCTTTTGCCTTTCTTGGCTCGATATTTGGAACCACTCTAGTTTCATTGTTATGTTCAGAAATCACTTGAACTGGTTCGATTTGGAATGGAACCTTACAGTATCCAGAGAACATGGCCACAATTTGGTTCAACACAATCTCGGTCTTGGTCTTATCGGTACCGGTGATATCAATGAATACGTTTTTGGTGTTCAAGGTGATTTTGGAATGGTTGGAGTTGATGATGGGTGGTAATGAACCAACGGTTCTATTGGCATCCAAAATAACTGGATAAACGGGAGAATCACGAATGATATGTAAGTACTTGCTTAAATGCTTATCCTTCTCGTAGAATTCCATCAATTCTTCACCATCCATTTCTTTGGTTTGGTTCAAAGGCACAAATTTGATTTCCTTAGGAGGTAATGCTTCATAGGTGAATGGAGGGGTCAACGTATCAAGATCATGAGTACCAATGGCAACCAAGGTTCTGTTACGACACAAGTTCACGTGCAATTTGTCTTGCAATTCGATGAACGAATTGTATCTTCTTTCATCAAATTGAATGTTCCGTAAAACTGCCGATGCAGCGTATTGACGCACTTGTTGTGTGGATTGTTTGATAGTTAAGGTGATTTCGGGCTTCACTGGGTTCAAGGTGAACTTGGGAGGGTCGCTTCTTCCCAAGAACTCGTTCAATGCTTGCGCAATCCCTTCAATACACAACATATCATATCTGTTGGCGGGAATTTCGATCTTGAGCTGGGGTCTTTCTCCCTCAGCAACCGAGTCGGTGGTGTCTTCGTCTAATTCGATTCCGAACTCGAAACACAACTCATCGAATTCGTCGGTGGTGTAGGTCTTGCCGAGGAGCTTGAAAAGGTCCTCTTTATCAACGGCAACGGTAGGCATGGTGGTGTAGTTGGTAGTGAGTCAAAAATTTCGTTGATAAATTTTTAGTGATGCCAGCACGACCACTCTGTTAGTGATCCGCACTATCACCACTACTATTATGACTAATTGGGGGAAATACGGGATGGAGGGTGACGTAAGCACAGAATACCGTTGAACGGGGGCGGGGGAGCACTATATATAAGAGCTGAAAGGTCGGGAGTGTTTATAGTGTTTGTGAATATTTCAGTGTAAAAAAAAAAAAAAATTTATTGTCCTAAATTGACTATTATGGGGTCAGTATAGTGTTGAGCTTCTGGTCTTTGTTTTATACATTTTATACATTTTAAGTTCGCGAACAACAGTGATCTTGATTCTACTCTGATATTCATAGTGGTAATTTGAGGGATCCTGGTGAATTATCAAAATTCAAAAACATCGAGAAGTTGAAAATGTGAAAACGTGAAAATAGTGAAAAATGTGTCAAAATAAAAAATATTCACTTGTAGCTGCCCTTTTTTTGCTTACTACAGAAGAAGCGAGTAATAAAGCAACTATGTGTGAATTCTTAATGCATTCGTTACGGCCTATCAAAATATTTCACCACCCGTAAAGTATGAGTGCTTTTCTCAATACACCAGCATTTCCCAGAATATTCCGTTAAGTTTCACGTACCAGTATAATATTGTAAACTAAATACTAACCGCATATTTACACTATCAGAGCCACCGATGTTTTCAGCTCTTGGAAGTGGAAAAAAAAAAAAAACAATAAAATAGATCTTGTTCTATATGAACTGTATGATTCGTTCATTCTCCCTTTTCCTCGCGGTCTTCGTTCGAGTTCAACACCTTTTTGGTAGTATCCTTCTCTTCTCTCACTTGAGTCAAAACATCCTCTCCTCCCTCGGCCAAATGCTCAATATCATTGATTTCGGTGACCAAAGCATCGACATCAAATATGGGTAAATCTGTTCTTTCTGCCATTTCATCATACTCCTCAGTGCCATTCTGTCTTTCGCTTTCATTGTTAGGTGACAGACCATCTTCCTTCTGAGCAAAATCCCACCAATCCTTCTGCTTGGGTTTGAACCAATCTTTCCAGGTTTTCTTCTTCTCTGATTCCATTTCTTTTTTCATCTTTGCTCTTGCTTCATCAAATTCATTGACCAATTGACGAGTCCGTTCTCCTTGTTCAGGATCAGGATCTTCAATTTCAGCAAACTCTTCGCTCAACACTTCCCAGTCCATTTTCTTCAAAATCTTGGGAATCGCTTGTCTATAAGCCATATGGCCCTCCACCAATTCAGTGCAGTCGACGTTTTCAACCCCATATACTCCTTTAATTGGCGATAACCCTGCAACAGACAGAATACCACCACCTGTTGCTCTAAATAAATAACCCAAAATCCAATCTTTCTTGGAATATCCGTTGACAAACCGACCACTAACTACCGACCTGGCCAATGCCATTTGATCCACTTTGACAGTGATGGGGTTTCCCAAGATAATCACATTTTCTATCAATCCATATCCACCCCTCTTACCCAATTCAATCAAACAAGAATATAAAAGTCGGGCTCCTAAAGAAAACCCTACCAAAGTAATGGGTCTAACTCCCATATTACCAGAAATTAAGGTATCAGCCAAGATTTTACCTGCTTTCCAAGCTCTGTCGAGAGACACATTCCAAGGATTATCTAATAAATAAGATAACTTGGAAAGTGCCATGGGTAATTGAATGGCTGACATAAGTGCTGTCAATATTGTAGCTCCCAAGATTTGTTGGATCGACGTACTTAATGCTTCACTGGCAAGAATATTAATGGTTTGACCCATCGACTGTAACATTTCTGGTTCCCAAAGTAAAGAAAACATATCACCCATGACTGGATCCACGGTGGAAAATGGTAACCTAACATCATCCAATTTACCATTCATCCAGCCACTGATGGTGATGATCAAATTTGAACGCTTGTTATTGTGTAAAGGTTTGAACTCAAATGTGTGGACGTCACCCAATCTTCGGGCTCCTGCTTTATTTCCCACTTTAGCACCAGCAAATATACCACCGGTTGTAATGATAGCACTTCCACCCACCCCCGCCAAAAACCCACCGGTCCCAGTAATACCTACAGTAGTTAATCCCGCAGCAAGACCAGCACCAATAACCGGAGCTAACAATCCCGCAGATAATCCAATTGCAAGCGAACCACCGAGAGTAGCCAATCCGATATAAGCCAATCTTTTATTCTTATTCTTTCTGATATGCTTTTCGATAAACAGGCGATCATTCAAGAGCTCATCTTTATTTTCGATAGACTTATCATTATTGACCAATTCCAAAGCTTCCAATAATCTCCGTTGGAATTGAAGGATTTCTATTGTTGAGATTTCCAATTTGGTAGCGAATTCCATGAGTAAAGTGTTGGATCTACTGTCGTAATAACCATCACTCAACAATACCATGAACAAATCACAAATAATTACCCATTTCAAATTGAACCCCGGGTATTTTTCCACCATTTTAATTGCCACTTTATTTTCGATTTCTTCACCCATAAAACTGCTGGTAAGATCGGACACTTGGACCCCATGAATACTCAAGTTTTCAATCATCTTTTTCTCATCAGCATTGAGCTCCAAATGCTCATATAATTTGGTCATTATATACATTGTCCAATTGGCAAAATTTCTTTGACTGTAACTCATGGTCTTGGCCAATTTGTTAGAGGTGGTAAGTTTGATTTTGGCCAAATCCATGGCCATTTCCACGGTGATAAGCTTGGCCAACCCTACGTATGCAAATTTTTGAGACTCGGTCAACATTTCCTTGGTGGTCTCTATGGTTTCATCGCCATCTATATCGTCGAGATCGTCATCTTCTACGGTGGAATCAAAGTACACCTTAGACTCTGTTCCGGCCTTGAAAAGGAAATCGGTTTTCTTGTCCAATTCCAAGTACTTGTTGACTTGTTCCTCAGTATCGATTTTAGTATAACCTCGAGAGCCTGCTCTGTTATCAAAAGAATCAAATTTATTGGTCGATTTGAACTCCAATTCTCCCTTTTCGTCATAGTAATCGAGCTCGGTGATGGTTTTCATCGACTTCCAATTGGCCGACGATGAAGAGAAGAAATCATCATCAGCAACTGGCTCCAATTGAACTTGAGACTCTTCCGGTTGAACGGGTTCTAGCATGTCTTTAGAATGGCTTCGGCTGGCTATAACTCGCTCAGATGCACTGACATCATCCTTGGCCTGAGTCCCAAGATCAAACTCCACATAACTGGTCTCCGGGGTTGGAGACTCTAGCGGTTGATCTCCGGGAAGAGTCGGATGTATAGGTGACTCTTCTTGACTAGGATGGATAGGCAAACTGGGCAATGCGGACACACTGGTTCTTGATCCATAGAGCCTAGACTCCCGGGTTGAAGCCGACCCCCCACTTTGTATGGAGGACGAGGTATTGGAACGGGTAAATGGTTCCATGATGGGACGATTGTTGAAGTCAATGGATGGAGATAACTCGAATAGTATACGATTCGGCTTATGTAATGTAACAATGTCAATAAACTGGAGTAAATCCCCCAATATACAAGTCAGACACCAGTAATATACGAACAATAATACAAAAGCCCAACCACCAGTTGTCCTATAACAGTAAATGTAATCTCCTTTATACTACTACTATTTTGCTAGGGTAGGATTTCTCACTTTATACCCGAGCAGTATCCGGGCTACTACTGTATTCAAAGTCAATGGGGTATCACAAGCTTATATAGAAAGCTGAAGGGCTTAAATAATAATCTTAGAAGTTTTGATAGGTGTAATCTACAATAAATTGTCTGCAACATGGTTTTACTCAAATCGTCAATGGCCAGATGACCTTCGCAGAGTTCAGGAATATGTTGCTACGAACCACTTGGTCGAGCCGTACTGACAGTTTGCACCACCAGCAAGCTCAAGACCGATCCGCTTACTCTCCAATCTGTCGACGGAGCTCTCTGTTTAATACCCGAAGGAATGGCCATGTCCAACAAAGTCCCAAAATCCACCAGACTCCTAGCCTCACCCATGATCGCTCAACCTCCGAAGAAGGACCAACCATGACTAAAGTTTCAAACAGAGCTGGCAGACGCCAGTAACGGCCTAATGGAATCCTTGCCATCCAAGACCAACAAACTCACTTCTCAGGCGCCGAACTGCTACGGCAAAACTACTACACTCAACCGAAGCTAAATGAGAGTTTTCCGCAACACAGATTGTTGTAGTAAGAAATTTTTCGGGGTGGGCTTCGCGCCTTTATATACTAAACTATTACAACGTCACGTGACGGCCATCTTAGGGCTTTACCACAAATCGACAGTAACAAGAAGTGATTGCGGTGCCGAATTTGGGTGCTTTGCCTAGGCGATAGATAGAAACAAGCATGGTTTCTTGAAAATTATAGTGCTGTTTTTATCGGAATTACAATACTTGTGTCCTACCGAATCGGGGGACTTTTGTGTTGGGGGTTTGGCCAGATTCTGCTCAAAACTCAAAAATTATTAATCATCGACTTAGTCATCACCACAAGTTCAACTGCAGCCCTTTCACAAGAGCCCATACACAGTCTTTGGCTTTTGTTTTACCCTGTTTCCAAGCAATTTCCAAAACTCGATGGTCGTGCGCGGTTCAATCTTCCCAACTCCTACATCATCGCTTCTCACCAACTAGATCTCATCTGACAAGATGGGCCGTCCTAACACGCAAAGAGGGAAGAAAAGAAACGAAGAAATAGAAGATTCCCGTTCTTCACTACCATTTGACTCGGAATTCTGTCTTGGACACGACAAAACTATCGATTTGTTCGAGCAATCGTTCCAAAACATCCTCAACTCAGATCATTTGAATACCCATATCCAAGAAGTCAAAGGTTTATTGTATGAGAGAGACTACATAGCAGCGTTTGATAGCGACGATAGGCGTTTTGCCTATGCTGCACGGTGGACACCGGCTCGGGCTTTGGCATATACATCATTATTTGCAACCTTGGAACCCGTCAAAGAATTATTGGAAGACAAAGATAGTGCTAGTCAAGTCCTATGTATTGGAGGAGGAGCATCTTCCGAGCTAGTTGGCTTGGCATCTGTTTTCTGCAGGCTTAAGGAATACAATTCCACTTCTGAATCCAGCTTGAATGTAAATATCATCGATATTGCTGATTGGTCCACTGTGGTGAATACAATCACGAAGTATGTTCAAGGAAATTGGATCTATAATAACGAAAAGTTTACCACCAGCTTTATCCACCAAGATGTGTTGAGCAATCCCAACATCGATTATGAGTCCCAAAAGTTGATAACATTATTGTTTACCACCAATGAACTCTTTGCTGAAAAGAGAAAGGAAACAATGGCTCTATTAAACACATTTAATGCCAAATGCTCACCGGGAACTCTTTTATTAATTGCTGAGAGTGCAGGTTCATATTCTCATATTACTATTGGAACAAGAAAGTTCCCAGTTCAATTTTTAATAGACGTGACTCTTATTGGCAAACAGGGAGAAAACAACGGGCCCTGGGAGCTTATTGACCAAAGCGATAGTTGTTGGTATAGAATAGAAGCTAGAGAGATTGATTATCCCATGAAACTAGAAAACATGAGGTTTTTCTACAGGCTCTATAGAAAAAAGTGACCCATTGTACATTTTTGATTATGAGAATGGTTTATGTATATAGTTCATCCAGCATTCTGTATATTATTTAGTTCACAGGAACCTTGATTACGTACATACTAAAATCTTGGTTTTCAAATCTTTAATTTTGAAATATCAATATCAATCTTATCAATGGCATCACTGTAGGTGTCCTCGTTGTCCTCCTCCTCATCATCGTCATCATCGTCATCGTCATCATCATCATCATCATCGTTCTTGTTATCATCATCATCGTCTCTTTTATCATTATCCTTCGTCTTGTGGCTCTTGTCTTGTTCAAGCTCTTGATCCATGTCTTTGGTGATCTTTTTTACTTCTTCTTCTTTTGTAATGGTAGGTTCTTCACCTGACTTCACCAAGGCATCTAGCTCTTCCTTCCATCCAAGCAAATCGCACAATTTCTCTGCAAAATTGTCACACTGGTCCTTATACACTATATCGGACTTGCGTTTCTTGTTTTTGAAGTCACCTACAACCTCTTGGTTGACCAAAATCCTCAATGCTTTGCGTTCTACCGACGCAGGCAATGAAGCAAAAGGATATACTGTCAAAGAGGTCCCAGCTACAATAGCCACCTCCACGTCTTCCGCTTCTTCTCCCCATAATTTGAAGAATCGTTCAGGTAAACCTTCTCCAAAAAATACAATATCTGGCTTAACATAACCAGCACACTTGGAACACTTTGGGATCCCCTGGTTGATATCTTTGTTATTCATGTGTTTTTTGACCTCTTCAGTACTCATTTCTGCCGAGCAATCAATACAATGGTTTTTGGCAAAGGATCCGTGTGCTTCGACTATGTAATCATCCTCCACTCCAGCAATTCTTTCCAAAGTGTCAATATTCTGGGTATACACTCTTTTGAGGAGCTTTTTATCTTGGAAAAGACGGATTAAGTAATGGAATTTAGTGGGGGCAAACTTGCCAGGATAAAGTTCAGATGCCAAAGTATAAAAAGCATGAGGGTTTTCCTTAAAGTAGTCGATATCAAACACCGCTTCAGCATAGGGAAGATCAAGCTTGGCTAGGTTTGCATAGAGCCCCGTGTCAGGACTCCGGAAATCAGGGATCCCTGCGCTGGTAGAGATCCCAGCGCCCGTGAAGAAGGTCACCTTCTTGTTGTCTTTGATTGCGTTGATCAACGGTTTAAGATTAGACATCGTAGATGCTATAAACGCAGGTCATAAATACTTTGGAGCCAGAATATCAGTCACTTAGAATCACAACTAGCCAAAACGACAAATAGTACCAAGTAATACGATAATAGGTTCTTCGAACCGTGGAGTTTGCAGTTGTACGTATATCACGTGATACGTCACGTGGAAATATCAACTACGATTGTATGTTTGACCTATAGTCGACATTAATCCAGGGGCCTAATAACTTAACCATTGAGTATGTAGAAAGATTTCCCGGTCATTTTTCCATATCATCACCGTAGTTTACTTGCGGTTACTCAAATAATTCTATTATTTTGCAACATTAATAGTAGTGATATCTGATTGCCAAAACCAGTTCCGAAGCTGAAACTCTTTGCAGAAAAAAGAGGATTAAGCACAGATCCATCGATTTGTGCCTCACTTCACCTTTAATGAGTTTTTGTAAGACCTGGTCTCTTTTTTGAACTAGTTGGTTATTTGCTAAAGACGCTTGTATACAGGACGCCACTCGCAATATCTTCGTCCATCTTATGACGTCAAAGAAGCTATTGAATAGGTAGCTGAGATGAAGGTATGTTTTACCACAGGATACCAAGTGAATCGTATGAACAGAAGCCATACATTATGTAATGGCCAATCAGTACTATCAAAACTGCATTGAATAATCATCAATATTCGTCATATCTGAAAAATTAGCTATTTAACAGTAGCATTGTCAGATCAAGGGTCAACTAGAAACTATATAATCAGGACGGACTGCTTTTGGAAAATGTTACATACGTGGGAATTTTCACCGTATTAAATTGGCTTATACTAACTTACCAGCAAAGAATTACTGCACTTGACTTACAAGTAATTACCAGTGAATTAACTGAAAATGTGTTGAATTATCGATTGCAAAATATCTACAATGTGGCCAGCTCTGCCAGGCAATTTCTACTTAAATTTGCCATCCCAGATTCCAAAAAAGTGGTGGTTTTAGAGTATGGAAATAGGGTGCATTTGACAGAATTTGAACGTCCTACAACCGATGCTCCCTCTAATTTCGTCACCAAGCTCAGAAAGCATTTGAAGACTAGAAGATTATCCGGACTTAAACAAATTGGAAATGATAGAGTGTTGGTTTTCGAGTTCAGCGATGGTTTGTTCTACTTGGTATTAGAATTTTTCAGTGCTGGTAATATCTTACTTTTGGATCATGAGAACAAGATCTTGACCTTACAAAGAAATGTTAGTGAAAAAGGCGATAATGATAGGTATGCGGTAGGTGAGACCTATAAGATGTTCAACAGAGACCTATTCACGGAAGAGTTTGTATATGAAAAGAAATCATATACTGGGGAAGAGATTAAATCGTGGATACAGACCCATAAGGATAAGTTGGCAGCAATTCAGGGCTCGGGAAAGAAAAACAAGGTATTTTCTATTCATAAGCTTTTGTTTGTCAATTCAAGTCATCTCTCATCGGACTTGATCCAAAAGAACTTGAATGAGGTTGGAATTCAATCCAACAAAAGTGCATTGGAGTTTGCAGATGACCAAGAAAAAATCGATACGATCATTACAGCATTGGATAAATCTGAAGACGACTATATTTCATTGACTACTAGCCTGCAAATTCAAGGATACATTGTTTCCAAAAAGAACCCATTATATAATCCCGAATCTAAGGATGATTCGACCGATGATTTGGAGTATGTTTTTGATGAATTCCATCCTTTTAAACCATACAAAGAGGATTTAACCAATTTCAGATTCACTGAAGTCTCGGGTTACAATAAGACGTTGGACTCGTTCTTTTCCACTATTGAGTCCACTAAATATGCGTTGAAGATCGAACAGCAAAAGCAAAATGCTTCCAATAGACTTGAGCACGCCAGAAGCGAAAGAGACAAGCAAATTCAATCATTGGTTGCCCAACAAGAACTTAATTCAAAGAAAGGTGATGCTATTATCTTATGTGCTGATTTAGTAACATCTGCAATGGACCTTGTGCAAAAGTTAGTTGACCAGCAAATGGATTGGACCAACATTGAAAGCTTCATTAAGCTTGAACAAACGAGAGGAAATGAGATTGCAAATGCGATCAAATTGCCATTGAATTTAAAGGACAACAAGATCAATGTCATCTTACCAGATGCAGAAAGTTTGTATGAAGTCAAAGACACTGGGTCTGATGGATCTGAGTCTCAGTCTACATCAGATTCCGATTCCGATTCGGATTCAGATACCGAGTCTGACTCAGATTCCAATTCCGATTCCGATTCCGAGTCTGAATTCACCAAACGTAGGTCTAAGAAAAAATCTAGGGCCAAGATCCAAAAGAACGATAAGCCAAAGTCCAATACTCTCAATGCGTGGGTGAATTTGTCATTATCTCCATATGCTAATGCTGCCTTATATTTCGATACCAAGAAAACCGCTGAAAGCAAACAGCTCAAGGTTGAAAAGAACACTGAACTTGCTCTCAAAAATGCAGAGAGAAAAATCCAGCAAGATTTGACCAAGAATTTGAAACAAGAAAACGAGACTTTGAAACACATTAGACCCAAGTATTGGTTTGAAAAGTTCCACTGGTTTGTGACTCGTGAAGGATATTTATGTTTAGCAGGAAAAGATCCTAGCCAAACTGACATTCTTTATTATAGACATTTCAACGATAACGATTACTTCGTCAGTTCTGACGTGGAGGGATCCATGAAGGTATTCGTAAAGAATCCATACAAGGGCGAGGGAGTTCCACCATCGACATTATTCCAAGCAGGTATGTTTTCTATGTCAGCATCTACGGCCTGGTCGTCCAAAATCACTATTTCGGCCTGGTATTTACCAGGCAACCTTATTTCTAAAAGGGATTTTGACGGTAGTTTGATAAGTCCTGGCTCTTTCAACTATAAGGGCAAGAAAGAGTTTATGCCACCATTGCAAATTACCATGGGATTTGGCCTTTATATGTTGGGTGACGAAGAGACAACCAACAAGTACAAGGAATCTAGACTCAAAAAACAAGAAGAGCATGGATTGAAAATTGTTATGGATAACCGTAAGAAGGATTTAGAGGACTTAATTGGGAAGGATAAAGCAGCGTCCCAAGAGCCGGAAGAACATATTGGCAACATTCGGGAGCCAGAAGAAAATAAAGAAAGCTTAACTAAACTTGATACTACAGCAGAAACACCAACAAGTGATTCAAGAGATTCTCCAAAAGAAGAAGAAAATGGAGATAGCTCTGAACCTCAAAAGAAGGTGCGTGGTAAAAAAGCCAAAATGAAGAAGATCGCTACCAAATATGCCGATCAAGATGAGGACGAAAGAAGAATGCGAATGGATGCATTGGGAACGTTGAAGCAAATTGAAGAGACAAGGAAACAAAAAGAACTCGAAAAACACATTGAAGTGGAAAAGCAGCAGAAAAAATATCAAGATTCCGCTGCAATGCAAAGAAAAAAGAAGCAGGATGAAAGGGAGTACCATAAATATATTATGGAAGAGAAAAACGAAGATGAAGCCAGTATAACCAATTATATGGATATTTTAGATTCACTCATCACCAAACCCCAATCCAGTGATAACATCATTGCAGTAGTGCCTGTATTTGCACCATGGGTTGCAATGAACAAATTCAAGTATAAAGTAAAGGTGCAGCCAGGAAACGGCAAGAAAGGTAAATCTATTAACGAAATATTGCATCATTTCACTACGCGGAAATTGGATAGTTCGAGAGTTGACGCAGAGGCTGATTGGCCGAATGAACGGGAATTGATCAAGGCCGCAAAGCCAAACGATATGATAGGTTCGTTCACTGTGGGTAAATTGAAACTCAATTTGGGAAGTGACGACAGGGGTGACAAGAAAAAGGGGAAAAAGAAGTGAAACCTATAATAGCCCATGATATTTTTTAGTTTTTCTTTTTTTTTTGCACCCACTATTCAGCTACTACAGTATAGAATTACCCCTGTTTGAGTCGCGTAAATTAGAATATTTGATTTGACATTAATAGCAGTATATAGTGAAGAGGGTGTCTAGCACCTGATATGATGTACATGAGCATGCATCTAAATTACATGCATTATCTAATGCACATAATATTCCAGAAGCGATTAGGAAGTGATTTTTTGACTTCCGAGGCAAATAGATACAAGTGGATAAAACCGAGGTGAAGGAGTCCCTGGAAACAAGGAAACATTAACTACAATAGTCCAATAATCCCCAAATATACTCCTTATGTCCCTAATAGGAACATTAATCTCCCCGAACAATCAATTTGGTAGCTCAGGCGTCCACGTGGATGATGATAAAATGGTTGCAAACCCAAGGACTCCAACACGTGCCAACAGAACAGTTATGAGGAACTACACCAGATCACCCCCACCAACAACTACAAAAAACAGTATAAAAGGCAGGCCTGTTCGGTTTTTGATGTTATAGATTACAACTACAAAAGCAACAGCAACAGCAATGGTGGCTATTTCTAAATTACTCAACAACGGATTGCTCTTGGTGAACCAAGCTGTTTACCAAGACTTAGCTAGTCCTCAACAAGCAGCAGTCGAACAATACAACATTATCAGATTCTTGGGGGGTTCGGCTCCTTTCATCCAACGTCAAGGGTATGGTATCTCTACCGAGATTCCCCAACAGTGTGAACTTGAACAAGTTCAATTGTTATCGAGACACGGAGAAAGATTCCCATCGAAATCAGTAGGTAGAGCCCTCGAAGGTATTTACAAAAAATTCAAGAGCTACAACGGAACTTTGAAAGGAGAGCTTGCCTTCTTGAATGATTACGAATACTTTGTTGATAATGAATCTTTATATGAAAAGGAAACCTCTCCCAAGAACAGTAAGTCTGCCTTTGCTGGTACCACCGATGCATTGAAGCACGGTACCCAATTCAGAACCAAGTACAACTCACTTGTCGATGTCAATGCCACTTTGCCAGTCTTTTCTTCCAACTCCGGTAGATGTTTCGAAACCGGGAAGTATTTCACCCGTGGGTTCTTGGGAGACGATTACTCCGACGACAAGGTCAAATACGTGGTTGTCGATGAAAGCGGCGACATGGGGGTCAACTCTTTGACCCCAAGACACGCTTGTGATGCCTACAAGGATGATTCTGCTGCTGAAGTAAAAAAGCTTGATACCACCTACTTGAAGGATATTGTTGCCAGATTTGAAAAATCTAACCCTGGTCTCAACATCACCACCGCTGATACCCGTAACTTGTTTCAATGGTGTGCTTATGAAATTAATGTCAAAGGAGCATCTCCTTTCTGTGACCTCTTCTCTAACGAAGAGTACATCCGCTCCTCATACGCTACTGACGTTTCCAACTACTATGCCAATGGTCCAGGAAACAACTTGACTGGGGTCATTGGCTCCACCTTATTGAATGCCTCTTTGACCTTGTTGAAGGATACTACCAACCCCAACAAGGTGTGGTTATCTTTCACTCACGACACTGATTTGGAAATCTTTCATTCTGCTTTAGGTCTCATAGAACCAACAGAAGACGTTCCAACCGATTACATTGCTTTCCCATACCCATACCAACATTCGCAAATCGTGCCCCAAGGAGCTAGAATTGAAACTGAAAAATACAAGTGTGGTAACTCTTCTTATGTCCGGTACATTATTAATGATTCAGTTATTCCAATTCCAAGGTGTGCCACTGGTCCTGGGTTCTCTTGTGAATTTGAACAATTCCAAGAGTACATTGAAGAAAGAATTGGCAAGTTTAATTATCAAGAGCAATGTCAACTCAAGGCTGGCCGTCCTGAACTGGTTGAATTTTACTGGAACTACAACCAGCAAAACTACAACGCCAGCTTGATTAATTCTTAGATTTGTATCTCTCAAAATCCTTTTTTTTCTTTCTTCCGTTACCTTTCAAAAGTTCGATTCTATTAATTCGTCGATCCATCATTTTTTTTTTTTAGAAACAAGTCATTTCAGTCACTAAAGGGCAGAACATATACCATCGTATTAGCAAAAAAAAACTTAATAATTTGGTTCAAACTGTAGAAAATATCATAGAAACAGGTGTATTACAGATATTTTTAGGTAGATAAATCCGAAAAATTACAGAATTTTTCCAAAGATACGAATCGAAGGACCTAGCCCCACATAGTCCCCTCACTACTGAACTGGCCAGTAATGCTAATAATTTGCAGATCATGGAATATGTAGAAGGTCGTTCCCCAGTCCAAACAGTATAAAGTCCGAGAAAAGAACATCTCTAATTGACTATCCCACAATGGTGTCTTTAGCTGAACTTGAAAAGAGAGAATCAATAGTGTTGCCAAAGTTTGAAAACGCTGATGCATGGACAATTGGCTCTTATGCCCGTGAATTGGCTCTTCAAGCCAAAGGCCTGTCTGTTACGGTGGATATAAGAACCTCCAATGGCCACGTTTTGTTTAGAACCGTCACCGGCACAGACAGTGTCTATGACAACGACGAATGGGTCAGACGTAAGGCTGCTACTGTATTCCGGTTTGGTAAGTCCTCGTATTATTGGGGACAACAGTTGATTAGCAAGGGGCTGACATTAGAAACCAGAAACTTTGTATCTGAGCAAGACTATGCCACTCATGGTGGTAGCGTTCCAATTAGAGTCAAGGGGGTCAATGTTATTGTGGCTGCTTTGACTGTTAGTGGATTGACACAAGAAGATGACCACGACCTTGCATTGAAAGCATTAGAAAAGTTTGCTCAACAGTAGAGATAGTTATTATTAGTAAGGATGGTTTATAGAACTAACATGATGATTGCTCAATGAGAAAAGTCTGGCGATCGTAGGATATCTGTGTCATTACTTACACAGAAATCAAGATATAAAAGAGCTATTGAGCTATTGCTATTGATGTAGAGAAATTGCAAAATCTACGAGAATGGTACCTGTTGCTGTTGACCGAAACAAAACCAGGGTGTTGTGATGATACACCAACCACAAGAAGTGAATTGTTGGTTGTGGATAAATAGGCTTGGTGTTGAAAGAACGTCTCGAAATACTACAATTTGCAGCAATTAGAGAACATTTCTGACATCGGGAATCGGCCTACTAGAATCGGTACCAATAGGATTGCTTTTTACTATGGCGATAGCAAGTGTAGCATTAATAAGGCGACCAGAGCCCGATTACGCACTTTAGCTATTGTAACCACAAGGGCACCATTATACTGGATACTAGGCGGACGACAACGTAAATATTTTGCTATTCTAAATATAATAAGCTTGGATTAAACGAACTTTGGGACTAGTCACATGTTGCTGGGGTAATCTACGAGACGTCAAGCTAGAACCGCCAATCGGCAAGATGCCTCGGTTAGAACTTTATCTGGCATCTGGGGCATCGGTTGTATAGGTGACAGATTGAATCCTGAATCGACATTCCTGTGGAATTAATCCGACAGACGAATAAGAGCTCCATACCAATGCTAGGCGGGAACGGGAACGGGAACGAGAATTAGGCACTTCAATGCGTTTGTCACCAGGAACACGCGTATTGAAATACTATATAATTTATGCTACAAGATTGACTGCTGAGAAAATTGCTTACAAGCAATCACCAAATCCACCGGATTTTGTCACGTCAAATAGTCACTAAATATACCTATTGAGGTGTGGTACAATAATTATTGGGCACTATTTGGACTATTGGCAATTTTTTTCTTTTCTTCATGGTAAGAACACTATAAGCTAGGCTAGATCTATACATTTTTTTTGTACCTCTGTGGTATGTACATTATTGACCAGTAAGGATTGAAGATGGTTTCGATATGGACAATAGAATGTAAGGAGTACATATTGCATCGACTATTCTTTTTTATTATGGTGGTTACACGTCATGATTAGTCGGAGAAACTGAAGACCATTAATACATCCATAACAAAAAAATACAATAGACAAAAGCGACCAAACCTGACAATAATTAACCCATTTGGGAAGACGTGGCGCCAATTAGGTTCCACAACTAGGGGCAATAGGCGTAGCCGATCGTCACCAAGTCTAATCTGGATGCTTACATATCAGGCGTGTCCTAGAACAATAGTGATTAATAACGAGCCTTTGAAAAAACCGCGGTATTGAGAGTAGCTACTGGTCTAAATAATACCGGAGAATTTCGATAGATTTTCGGTACATTATCTGTAGGGACATCCCGCTACTCCACATCTACACTTATTCACAAAACAAGGACATTTCAGTTTATTCATTACTACCTTGTACAATAACTATTGTCACCAACAAACGATGACACAAGCGTCGGGTCACGTGCCCAACCGACACCTCCCGCCTTGCTGGCTATGCTGAGGAGTTACGAGTGTTACGAGTGTATATGTGAATAGATGTTTAGCGCCTATTGTTAATCCTTGAGAATGAAACTAGCGGCATCCCTAAAAGTGACGATTTGGTCCCAAGGGTGAGCACAGGGTGTCGAGACCATTCATTCCCCTCGACATGACTCAAACTCCGCTGCACGTGACGTGGCCGGTTCGATGTTTTTGCCATACTGTTGCATCCAACTTCACATGATACCAAGCATATTTTGTACATAATGCAGCAAATATTTGCAGATTCCGCAGCCAATGATTGTCTAGGTATTCGCAATCAAACCCCGTTCACGCTACTCTGTAGATGGGGCCAGAAGCACCGACTCTTTTGGATGTGTAGGTCAGTAAAGCTAAGAATCTGGTAACTCTATTGTTGTAATCTATTCAAGTTCCGCAACCCAGCAATTAACCCTCCCTACAATAGCTAGGGTTCCGTTTGTCCCCTCTCAAAAACATTACACTGAGCATACGCTGGGGAAAAATAATAAAAAGAAATGGCCTGAGGTCTCACAAAACTAACCGCATTTTATGTGCAATGTGCACTAAAATTGTTACCGAAACCGCTCTATCCAAACACCGTCTCTAATAACCGCCTGTATATAGACTACGACAAATTTTCATAGACTATATATATATCGACACAAGTGTCACTGACATTTTTGTAGTTTCGAAAAGTAACCAATTTTTCAACCCAACATCTCAGGTTGAACCGGTTTATCTCGTGTCTATTTTATCAGAATGGAGTCGCTTACTCGTGTGTCTATGACCGTGTGTCCGTTTGTCAAGTCGTCCTCGACTCAAGCCTTACGCCAATTGAGCAAACAATCGGGTGGGTTGGCAAGTCAAGCTCTTCACTGTCCTGTCATGGGAGCCGCTTTAGCCAAGGAAAGCACCAGATCTTACTCATCGGCCTCTAAGCCTGCCAGAGCCACTGCTTCCTCCAGCATTACCCCTTCCTCCAGCTCGGCTGCTTCCTCGGCACCTTATTCATTCAAGTCTGACCTGCTTACCAACAACCAAATCGATCTTTCATCCAATGAATCTTCTTTCGATTACCAAGGTTTTTTGACCGGTGAGTTGCAAAAGAAACGTTTGGATAAATCGTACCGTTTTTTCAACAACATCAACCGGTTAGCCGAAGAATTCCCCATGGCTCACCGTACCGACGAAGCCAACAAGGTTACCGTTTGGTGTTCCAACGACTACCTCGGTATGGGCCGTAACGAAGGCACTTTGGCCGAAATGAAACGTGTTTTGGACAAATACGGTTCTGGTGCCGGTGGTACCCGTAACATTGCTGGTCACAACATTCATTCCATCCGTTTAGAAGCGGAACTCGCAGCTTTGCACAAGCATGAAGCTTCGTTGGTTTTCTCATCTTGTTTTGTTTGCAACGATGCTGTTTTGTCCTTGTTTGGTCAAAAAATCAAGGATTTAGTCATCTTTTCTGATGAATTAAACCATGCTTCCATGATTCAAGGTATCCGTAACTCTCGTGCCAAGAAGCATGTTTTCAAGCATAATGACTTAAGTGATTTGGAAGCCAAGTTGGCTCAGTATCCAAAGTCCACCCCTAAATTGATTGCTTTTGAATCGGTTTACTCCATGTGTGGATCAGTTGCCCCAATCGAAGCAATTTGTGACTTGGCTGAAAAGTACGGAGCTCTCACCTTTTTGGATGAAGTCCATGCTGTTGGTATGTACGGTCCTCATGGTGCTGGTGTTGCCGAACACTTGGATTTTGACGCCCACTTGAAGGCAGGTATTGCTTCTCCTCCTACCAAGACCATTTTGAGCAGAATTGATATGGTTACTGGTACTTTGGGTAAATCTTACGGTACTGTTGGTGGTTACATCACCGGTAAGGCCAGTTTGATCGATTGGTTCCGTTCTTATGCTGCTGGGTTCATCTTCACCACCTCTTTGCCTCCTGCAGTCATGGCTGGATCCAGTACTTCTATCAATTACCAGCGTGCCACCATCATGGACCGTATTGCTCAACAAAAGAACACTAGATACGTTAAGAACAATTTGACTGATATTGGTCTCCCAGTGATTCCAAACCCTTCTCATATTGTTCCTGTTTTGGTCGGTAATGCTGCTGATGCCAAGCGTGCCTCCGACTTGTTACTTGACAAACATAACATTTACGTTCAAGCCATCAACTTCCCAACTGTTCCTATTGGTCAAGAAAGATTAAGAATCACCCCTACCCCAGGCCACGGTCCCGAGATCTCTGACGTGTTGATTGAAGCTGTTGATTCCGTTTTCAATGAGTTGTCTTTGAAGAGAATCTCTGACTGGGAAAACACTGGTGGTTTATGTGGTGTTGGTGAACCTAATGCGACTGAAATTCCTCATATTTGGACCGATGCCCAATTAGCTTTGACCGATGCTGATCTTAACCCTAACGTTTTGGACCCTGTTATCCAACCAGTTGGTGTTTCTTCTGGTGTTAAGGAATCCGAATACTAGGGAGCCCCCCCCTTTTTTTCTTTCTTTCTATAGTTGACAGTTTATGTTTTGAAACAACCTGGCCCTAGCTTTCTAGGCAAATGCTAGTTGTTAATTTATGTTGCAAGTAATTCTATTGTTGTAGGGTCAAACGACCACGAATGACCATTTGAAAGAGTGGTATAATCTAGCACCAGAAATCATCGACACCAGTATTGGTGGCTGCTACAGTTTTAAGTGTTTTCCCCTGGTTGCAATGTGAATAGATCTTAGATCTACTGTTGCTAATTGCAGCCGTCATTCCCTAGTTGGGATTGTATAGTTCTCTTTACAGATTGGTTGCCCGCACAACAGTGAATTTTGGTGTTTTGTATTTGTTACCTTTTTGTTCCTGTTTGTAGATAATCCGGCGATGCTCGCTTATGTAGGATACTTCCATCTACGTGCTGGTGCCTACTGGTGATGTTTTGAAGGTAGTCTGTTACAACACCATACCATTGTAGGTGTTCCTTGAACAAAAAGAAGGTCTGGGTCTCAGCACGTGCGGCTGGAGATTCAACTGTTGACTCGGTCGTACCGACCAATAGTACCGCCCAAAACACCCGCACCCAATCCACCACTGCCAGCGCCCACACGCTTTTGCACCCTGGCAGTAAACTGAAGATGGATGGGTGATGTGTCACGTGCGTGGACGCGGTTACATCAGTTAGGTTTGTTATGATCCAAAAGTATTCGTAAAAGTCATTTGATGGACAATTCCCAGTTGATAAAGGTGTATGCCAATCGGCTAGTCCACTCGCTCGTGCCTCCGGAGTTTGGGCCCGAATTTTCCCAAAGCGTCACTTATGAATTGTTGAACGTGTTGGCATCCTCCGACACGACTGTGGACCCTAGTAATAGACAATATGAAATCAACCAGTTGACCAATAGATTCAAAACATACTTTATCAGCAACGGCCATAGTGAGGACTGGGTGCGTTTCCTGCGCACGTTGGAGTCGCTTGGCCAGCTCAAATCCAAGGACCAAATCTACCGTTATTTGGCGTTTCTAAGTGTATTTAAACAAGGCTCATTACCATCGTTGCAACACTCGAAATCTTCGCCAGTTCCCAAAATCACCAACATAAATTACACTACAGCAAGCGACTTCCATGCTAGGTCGCCTTTGTTAGGTTCATCTCGACCTTTTACCCGTGGTAAGAACGATATTCCGTCACCGCAGAGTCAATTGGGCCCCGGTCCAGGTATCGAATATCCCCAATCATCTCCCTACAAAGAAACCGGATTTGCCTCTTTGGACCAAGCAATCGAACCTTACTATGATTCCATGCCCGAAGACCTCATTTTAACATATCTATCATACACCCTACTTGGATTGGACTCGAAATTATTGGTCTTTGACACTGATAAACAAATAGAGCTTCCTTTAAAAATCAACAACAGCTATTCTGGGCTCTTGTTCGATGTTCTTGAAGCAGCTTTACTCTACAAGAATCTTCACAATTTTGTTCAACTTCATAGAGGGAAATTGTCTTCCCCAATAAAAACAGCATTTTTGACAGTGTTGGAATCACAGTTGGCTTCATATGTGAGCCATATCAATAAACTCTTTAATACAAACCCTGCTTCGTTGATAACTGTCTACAATAGCATATTTGATTGGATACTAAACATGAGATTGCTTTATTCGTTTGTTACAAAAGTTTTAGAAATGAATGGCTATGATTTTCTTTCACATGTTTTTGAATATACAAAATTCGGAGATATTTCAATCAAAGAATTGGCATACCACGTGTTTCAAAATATCTCTCTTCCATATTATCAAATAATCGAGCATTGGATCATAAATGGTGAGTTGATAGATGAGAGTGACGAGTTCTTTGTGAAGTTTGATTTCGAAAAGAACGATTTTAACGATATCATCGAATTTTTACCCTCGAGAATACCATTTTTCATCGAACAGGCCTTAAGTTCAAAGATTGTGCAAATCGGAAAAGTATTGATCTTTCTTATCAAATATTGCAAAGAATTAATGTGGACTAATCAATACAGCAACAAATTTTCACATATTATCTTTCAAGAAAATCAAGGATTGCGATCAATGAGCATGGACTCGTTTAATGAGTTGATTGACTTACAATATAATCAATTATTAAATTATTTGACCATAATTCTTCAAGGACCCAAGAATGAAACCGCACAGCATTTACAAAATTTCAAAAAGATTTACTTTATACAAAACAGTGACTTCATAGACTCTGTCATTTCCAATGGAGTTGACCTTTTTAATGAACCTTCCACCACCATATCATCGAATCATTTATCGAATATTTTAAACGATTCAATCGCCAGCTCTTCACTAAAATATAACAAGTATTCCAATAGATTGGATGCTAGAGTGTTAGATCCTATTCATGGCAACATAGGATGGGAGGTGTTCACATTAGAATATCGTATCGAGGATCTTCCTATAAATTCGCTATTTGAGTCTCAATTGATTCAATATTTGAAAATGTTCAATTTTCTATGGAGACTTCGCCATTTACAATATTTATTGAATGATCATGCCCTAGATTGTATCAGTTTACGCAATAATGAATTGAAAAAAGTTCATTTAAAGTATAGAAAACTTAAACGGGGAGGAAGAGTTAGTGTTAGAGATAAAAAAGTGATATGGCTCATCAAATCATTTAATACTATTAGTATGATTCGTCACAATCTTGTGAAATTTATGAATGCATTGGTTCATTACTTGTCATTTGATGTTATAGAAGACAGTTTTACCAAATTGATTTTGGAGAAATTGTTCAAGTCGAACCATTTATATGGAATTGAAGAAGGAGTCAATAATCGTCTGTTACAGATATTAAATGCATTGAATCCTCGTTTCGTTGATTCTTTGAGAGGCGATATGTTTAATAATTCTAGTGGACAAAGTGAAAAAGTGGTCCATAATATGAATGAGGTTACGTTTGATGAGATCATCGGAATTCATCTGCAGTATTTGAGTAGGATTGTCAACAACAAGTTAATCAGTGATGAGTCTGTGGGGAAAGCCAGTCAGAGCACCTACATTGAACAAGTATATCGGTTGTTGGAGATTGTGTTCCGATTCTACAAAAGTGCCGAGGAGTACAACAGCTTGCTTGTGGACTATTCGTTGATTGTAAATCTCGAGGCCTCGGCCGAGGTTGATACTGATATGGTTGATGTTGATGTTGATGCCCTTCAACATACTGAAGAAAAGCTTCAAGCCATCACCGATCGGATCTACAAGCAACTATATGTCCAGTTCCAAGAGGGCCTCGGCATATTTGTGAATGATCTAAGAATGGATCATGAGCTTAGGCCCATAGCTAATATGTTTATATAGAGCCTATAATTCGTGGTAAAACCCAATGGTTCGTATATGTGTAATAGACAGGAATCAGTTTACGAAAAACACAAAAAAAAAAAAAAAATTAAAAAAAAAAAATTCACTGGATCCACTAGACAATAAAAGTTTAAACCACATACAAAAATTCACGAGGTATGCGCTTACGATGCCCGGGCCAGTCGTGGTGGTGTTTAGGTCGAGTGATCGTAGGGCCCTTGACTGGGCTCATTTGCTGACGAAAGTCGATGTGTCATTTGATGTGGTTTGTGGGGCAGTGAGCATACACGAATGGCTGCGAATAGTACTTTTGCAATTGAAGTCCCGAGTAATGCCGGGTCGCAAGCACCAGACGACAGACCCACAGCAGCAGCGGCCGGGCTCGACGGTTCCCAAGCAGTAGCCCTTGACAATACGAAATGCCATCTCCCGTCCACAATGTTGGATCGTCACCAATTAGAACTCACCATACTCTGTCACAGCACAGTCGTGTGGCACCCATCACCACCGCAACGTAATCGAAGAGCCTCGGTCCGCCGCTCCGAAAAAACACCTATAAAGTAGCCCCAGATTTCTCCAGATTTTGATCAAATCATCACCGCAATGGAAGAAGTCGATAGTGTATTAGTTGACAACGTCAAGTCGTTTGCCTCCGGGGGGTTCGGTGGTATTTGGTAAGTGGGGATCGTGACATGAAGGAGTCTATTTATCAACAATATCATCATCATCAACAACAACAACAAAAACAAAAGAAAACTAACCAATTTTAGTGCCGTTCTTACTGGACACCCATTTGATCTTGTAAAAGTGAGACTTCAAACGGGTCTTTACAAGTCATCTGCTGAATGTATTAAAACTACTCTTGTTAAGGATGGGTTACCCGGGTTCTACAGAGGGGTTCTTCCCCCACTTTTAGGGGTTACTCCTATGTTTGCTGTTTCATTTTGGGGTTATGACGTAGGTAAAAAGATTGTGGGTGCTTCCACTGGTAAGACGGTGGACCAATTCACCATTGCCAACATTTCCACTGCTGGTTTCATTTCGGCAGTGCCAACCACTTTGGTTGCTGCTCCATTCGAACGTATCAAGGTCATGATGCAAGTGGCTGATGGAAAAGGAAGTATGGGTTCAGTTATCAAGGAAATGTACCGTACTGGAGGTATCCGTTCGATTTTCAAAGGGTCAGTGGCCACTTTGGCCAGAGATGGACCAGGTTCTGCGCTTTATTTCGCCACTTATGAATACTTGAAGAAATCATTAACCAAGCCTGGTGAAGACATGTCACTCTTGGCCATCTCCACTGCTGGTGGATTTGCGGGTGTGTCCATGTGGTTGGGTGTTTTCCCCGTGGATACCATCAAATCCACCCAACAATCTTCTAACACCAATGTTTCCATTGTCCAAACCACCAAAAACATCTACGCCAAAGGGGGTATCAAGGCATTTTTCCCAGGTGTGGGTCCTGCTTTGGCCAGATCCTTCCCTGCCAATGCTGCCACTTTCGTTGGTGTTGAATTGGCCAGAAAAACTCTTGATGGGTTAATTTGAGACTATGAAAAAATTATTTATTAGATATATATCATTAGCTGTGCAAAATTGGTATAATTATACATGGAGTTTTATCTCAGGGCCCCAATGTATTCTGTATTGTGTAAAAAGTCTGCGATTTTCAGAATTGAAGTATTCAAAATCGGCCAATATCAGCCAATATCGGAGATTGTTCAAACGATACAGGCATCTTTAAGTGGTACTTCTGACAAAAAAGAATCGATAAAAGTAATAAATCACCAATTTATTTATTTATTTATTTTTTTTTTTTTTTTTCATTTTTGAGATATAATCGGTTTGTTTTTGTCACTGTTTTTGTCATGAAAGAATTGAATAATTGTACTGTTTTTACTAGCTATATCTACTAGAAATGGAGTCTACTTTGAAAAAGGCTCATTTTGTCCCAGCCACTAATTAGACACGCACCACTGTTAATAATGGGTGTGAAATATTCACTCAATGGGCAATTTCCACTGCTGTTTTTAGCCGACCAACCAGGCCAGTCACACCTCTACTAAAGTGACCATCTAGCCATCCATAACCACCGCCACCTTCTTTACCCTGGGCACCACAACCCCCTAAAATGGCCAATTTTGCAGACTCCACTACCCACACTTTTAGAGCCAGGTCGTGTCCCGGCCCACCATCCAAAAGTCAACGAACCTGACCATCACTACTACTCGATAAGATAAAGACCCCCCAATTTATCCCCCCACATTAGTCAAGATGTCATTGTCCGATGAACAGGTATGTTACATTTGTGCGGAGTTCCGAATTGATTCATAGTGCAGATAGATACTAACACCACAGGTAAGATCCGAGCTTAGCAAGATGCAAGCCTTTATTCAAAAGGAAGCACAAGAAAAGGCTAAGGAGATCAGATTGAAGGCCGACGAAGAATACGAAATCGAAAAAGCATCGATTGTCAGATCGGAAACCGCGGCCATTGATTCCACTTATGAACAAAAGTTGAAGAAGGCTTCGTTGGCACAACAAATCACCAAGTCCACCATTGGTAACAAAACCAGATTACGGATTTTGGCCACTAAAGAAGAAGTCTTGGAAGAGATATTCGAGGAGGCTTCCAAGGAATTGAAGAGCATCACTGGCAAGAAAGACCAATATAAACCAATTTTGGTAGGGTTGATTGAAGAAGGTGTTTTAGCATTATTAGAAAAAGAGGTCACCATTAAGGTCAGAGAAGTAGACGTGGATTTGGCCAAGGAAGCAGCCAAAGAAGCCGCCAAGGCTTTCGAAGAAAAATCCAAGTTTGCTGTCTCCATCGAAGTTAGCGATTCCGATTTCTTGAGCAAGGACATAGCAGGTGGTGTTGTTGTAGTCAACGGTAGCGGTAAGATCGAAGTCGATAACACTTTGGAAGAAAGATTGAGCATTTTGAACCAAGAAGCCTTGCCTGGACTTAGATTGGAGTTATTCGGTCGTTCTGCTTCCAGAAAATTCCTTGATTAGGACCTTTTTTTTTATAATTCTTTTGGGCCATGCCCCTTATTTAGTGTAATACATTTTTGTTAAACAACAACTTGCTACTTTTTCTACTATCAGTCTCTAGGTCTTTCCACCAGTGATATACTTCGATTTTGGGTGAAACTTTCTGTAAAAGTTACTGAAATTTTTGATTCTTTTTTTTTTTTTTTTTTTTGATCACCCAAATATAAATACGAGTTTTCCTCGTTTGTTGATTGAATTGTTCTTACTGCTTATAGTCCTGTTTCAGCTACAAACTACTGTTTCGGGTATCAATTGTAGTTAGCCATCTCAGTTGTAGAGAGCTATACACAGGAACAAATTTCACAGTATAACCATCAATCTTGTTTGCCACTACAACCCAGCAATACGCCCTTAGTATAGCCGTTTGGTCCTCTAGCACGTTGCATACATCCCAAAGTATCCACAAGGTGTCGCCAGCGGAATTCCGAAACATTCAATCCTCTGGAACATACTCTAGCAATAATCACAACCAATCGCATCACCAAAACCGTATCCCATCCATATCCAATAAACCCGCCCGAAAGTTATACCTGCACCAAGCCAGCCGATCCGAGACTTGTTCCTTCGTATCCCACTCACAATGGCTTGTCGAAATATCCCAAATTGGCTCCGAATAGCCCCATCGAGAATAGGCCCCTCATTGATGATGTCCCCAGCCAGCCAGATCTCGCTAATGAAGCTAAATAGATACCCCATCACTCAGTCTGTTCGATACATTTCAAGCGCAGAGGCACAAATAGAACACACCATCCGAGATACCAAGAGAAAATCGTACAAATCTTTAAAGCCCATAACTCCTAATGATTTATACGTATCAGGAACTACGTTTGATAGCAAGGGAAACATCACTGCAGTATCTAAAAAACATAGCAAGATCGACTTTCTCAAAGAAAACCTTTTGTTTCCCCGAGACTTGAGAAAAATCGATACTTCATCTGTGGATGTTGTACCCTCAATTATGATCCGGCCTCCTGATTCGATCTTGATTAATTTATTACACATTAAAGCACTTATCAAGAAAGATTCGGTGATGATCTTCGATACATCCACACCAACTATAGCCACCAAGCTTGGTATATTCATGTATGATCTCGAACTAAAATTAAAATTGCCTTCAGATATCCCCTATGAATTCAAGGCTTTAGAAAGTATCTTGATTAGTGTGATGAGTTATTTGGAAACAGAGTTGAATCGCCATAGAAAGGCTTGTGGTCTGATCTTAACCGAACTAGAAGATCAGATCGATAGAAGTAAATTACAGGACTTATTAATTAAACTGAAGGATTTGTCGTCATTCCATCAAAAATCCATCCTTATCAAAAATGTATTGGAAGAATTATTGGATAATGATGAGGACTTAGAAGGCATGTACTTATCTACCAATTCGGACCCTTTGAAAGATAATTATCAGGATATTGAGATGATTTTGGAATCTTATTATAACCAGTGTGATGAAATCGTTCAGCAATCCGGAGGTTTACTAAATGATATCAAAGTAACCGAGGAAATCATCAATATCATTTTAGACACCAATAGAAATAGTTTGATGTTATTTGAGTTGAAAATTACCGTCTATACTTTGGGGTTCACTGTGGCCACTCTTGTGCCTGCCTTCTACGGAATGAATCTTAAAAATTATATCGAGGAGTCTAATTATGGTTTTGGGTTCGTGGTAGTGATATCAATCTTACAAGGACTTTTAATTACATTCATAAACTTTAGAAAGTTGAAGATTGTACAAAAATTGACCATGGGAGAGTCTTTCAGGTCAGGAGGTGCTTTTAAAACTTTTGGTCCCTATAAGAATAAAAAGGATACCTGGTACTATAAATTAATTTATGGATCGAGGAAAACAAAGTATCATTATCCTTCCAGAAAGGAGAAAGATGTGATCTGGAGAGTGATTAATGACGACAGGAAATAACCATGAATACGATTATTCCAAGTATTAAATTCAAATTAAAGGATATCATAGATAATATTCCTACACCATATTGATGTCAATATCAATTTGGCCAGGATACCAATAGAGACAATTGTATATAGTAAAGGATTAAGGCATATAATGAACAAAACAACGGGAAAACACGGTTCCATTATATTCTTGTAGGACTACATTTTATAGATCTGGCTTGTTAGTTAGATTACTATATAGGGTAAGCTAAAAGAAAAAGCTAAAGAGAAATACCATTTACGATCGATGGTACTATAATATACATTAATCAGATTCACCATCGGAATCAGAATCGGCCAACACCTCGGCATCGCTATCTTTGGTATAACCAGGTAATTCATTATCATCAGTAGGTTCGGCAATTTCGGTGACGGTTTCTATAGGTTCGTCGTCAAACTTCATATGCTTCGCCTTTGATTCTTGAGAACTCGAGGATCTACGTTCTCTGAGAACCGGCTGGGCATCTTTCTCTGCACCTGGTTTGATCAAGGTCCCTTCAACAGAAACCACTCTACCAGCCGAGTGGATTGCTTTCACGGTGAATCTCAACTTTCCTTCAACCTTGACTTCGTTTTCATCCACCCAGTGCCCGAAAGATTTGAATTTGGGGGTAGTTTCTTCTTGTTCTTCTTGAACTTCATCTTCTTGGTTTGGTATGAATGTCCAGTCATTTGGAATGTTATACTTTTTGATCGAAGCGTTAAAGGTGTCATGAACCAACAACCCCAAATGAGAGGCGGTTTGCATGTAGATGTATCCTTCCAATTCGTCACCCACTTGAGGTCTCCATATTAATAAGTCAAGAGTGATCCATAAAAATGTGAATGGAGATGAGCCTTCGATCTTGGCAATGGAAATGGGATTTTCTTCGGTGTCGGTGCTTATGTTATCAGGGGAAAGCTGGATGTTGGAGTATGCTAAGACTACGCCCTTTGCTTTGGGGAAATAGTTCATTATCAAAGGATCCAAATGTTGTGCTTTGATCCCGTTGATTGGATTATTCAAGTGCATGGGAGCCAATGATACAAACATTCTGGTGGTCACCTTGTGGAATGCTTCCGAAAGTCCATCTTCATTGATTATATTGGTGCTTTTGGGAATGGTATGAGGTCTCTTGGCCGAACGGTCCTCGCCGGAACTGACTCTTTTGGACATGATGGGGCACCTACTTGATGAACTGTGATTTTTCAAAATGAGAAAATTTGCGATGAGTCTGGCAGATAACCATCGCAGCTGATGAAGGCCCAAGACGCTTTAAATCAAGACAGAAACACAGGCAACCTCGGTTTGGGCAACTTTCAGACAGTCAGACAAATATATACCCCGGTTGTTAGATATGAGTGTATAAGTATGTATATAGAGACGTTTAAACGGCCAGAATGGTATATTACTGTGGTTTAGATGTGAGCTTTTGTGGAATTAATTGGTGTGAGATGAGTATGGCTCTTGGAGTCTGTAGATGGCTACAAAATAGCCCAGCCAGATAATGGCGGGCGAAAATGGCGTCGGTAATATCCGTGGGTCCGTTGCTGTACTGTCTATTCTGTAAAAGTCACCGCAAAAACTGTTTAGTCGTATGGTTGTTCAGCAAGCCCTCCACCAAAGTTGCAAAATAAGTATGTGTACAGAACCACCTAACCTTTGTTTGAAACATTTCCCATTAGCACCACATGTTCCTCGGTAGATAGCAAGGATAGAAGCGTAGTTATTTATACAGATTCTGGATTTCTATTTCGATGCTCTCATTAGCTACTAGTCCTGCCATTGCTAGGCTCTTGTAATATGGTTTCATTACTATTAAGTTCACGGTAACATTATCTATATATTATGGATATACTACATTAATTTGCTCTTAATCTTGCTGAACCGATTCACTGATAAAGCAGGTGTTGGGGTGACCGGTTCTTGGGGGTAGTCCAAATGGTGTTTGAAACTAATGCTTTCTTCTCTTTTAAAGATCTCATCCTTTTTCTTGAATGCATAGTTGATAGTAGGGCTTTTGAAAACTGCAAAGTTCTTCAATATCCGGTTGGCATATTTGCTAGGTGCATCTTCGGCCTCGGTATATTCTGGAACCCCAATAAACCTCACTCTTTTCACGGTAGTACTACTACTAGAAGAAGCCGATGACGATTCAATGGTAGCTTGATCATTAGAAAGATCAGATACCGGCGACGCAATGCTATTCCGTTGAGTATTTCGGCGGGTGACCTGATCTCTACTGGGACCGATTTTCGTCAATGGTATCGATGGTGTGGTGTTGGGAGTAGGCGCAATGGGTGCCACTGATCGATTGTTTTGAAGTGCAGCCGAGGCTGCAGCCTCGGAATCAATTACCGGACTCTCGCTCGATTTACGCAAACTAACAGCACCAGGGTTATTAGGGTCAAAGGTCACCGACGTAAACACTTCTTTCTCCTGGGTCATCAAACTACCTGATTTAGCTGCTTTTCTTAAATGTTGTTGTAATCGTTGGTTGGCACTCAATTTTTGAGGTGTCTTGATCAATTCGGGTGAATCTTCTTCTTCAACTGCTAACAACTGGATGGGACTTTTGTTAGGGGTAGTTGCCACTTTCGAAGCTGGTTTGGCCAATGGTTTCACTGTTACTTTTTCTGGTGTGCTTGGCAGGGGAGGACTTTTGGTGAGTGAAGGGGTTCTTTTTAGTGTTTTAACATTATTTAAGGCCATAGCAGCTCCCGAAGTTGCTTCACCAGGAGTAATTGGTTGAGAATTGGAACGGCGACGCCCAAGAATATTTTCCGGTTTAGATCCACCATCAAGGTTGGTTAACGAATTATTGGAGTTCATGAATAACATAGAAGATGGCCTAGTACGACTAGGAGATATTTGCAATGATGAAGCTGACGTAGCTGGGATTATTAATGAGTTACGTTTAGGGGAATTGAGCGAACCGCGTCTTCCTAAACTTGCAGAACTATTACTGTTGATACTGGAAATCGAGGATGAACGGGAAGATCTAGTACTCAGTTTGGGCGAATCATTGAGTTCTAAGGATTTCAATTTGCTTTCAATCGACCTTGAACTTTCCAGCAATGGATCCTTCCCTTTGCTAGGACTAGAAACAGATGGGAATGCTTCTGGTGCTGGTTTAGGGGCAGCACCTTGTCCACTAGAGTCACTGTTGATCGAACTAGCACTACTGGCTGGCACTTCTTTAACTTTTGAAGACTGAACTGTTTGATAAATATCCACCAAATTACGTTTAGGTAAATGATACACCTTCCTAAACCTCAATTCTGCAACCAACCAACTAGTACCAAATTCTTCGAATTTTTTGATACTGGACTCAAGTATAGTTAATGTTTGACTCACAAAGTTGCTAAAATCATTGATAGACTTAAGAGTGATATCAAACTTTGAATTTGGCCGGATGAACCGGGTTAGATTGGCAACGACAGTCCCATTCTTCTTTGCTGAGTTAAAAATATCTTCCATATTATTTAATACATTCAGTTTGAAGTGGGCAGGATTCAGTGATTGAAATAATAATTTCTGGTCGGTTAAATGGAGGTTATTAGATAAATAGATTTTTCTTCCAAATCGTCTGAATATCGAGTATAAGTCGTTCAATCTTAGGGTTAATAAGAAGATCTTGTGGAGGGAATACTTATGATCAGGCAAAGCTTTGATATTAGTCTTTATGGTTTTGAATTTAACAATAGAAGGTTTCAATCTATTCAAGTTCAACTTCAATTGTTTGGAAATTAAAAATAACATTTTGAAATCCATATCAACGAGAGTGGCCTCTATAAAATTTTCATTCAGTAATAAAACATCATCTCTAGGAATTGAAAAAATAACGTCTTCAATTGTAAGATCGAGATCTGAATTAATATCGAAAAGATCATCTTTGACTAGCGATTCGATCTTCAGATAGTAATTTTCAGGTAAATTTAAGAGCTTTGTTGCCTCTATTTTGGCCTGTACTAGTCTTTTTTCATATCCTTGCAAACATATGGTAGATAACAGTTCCAAAATCTTTAAACATTTCAAGGCCACTGGGATTTTGGGGATTTCAGATAATGGATTCACAGGGGAATCTTGCATGTCGTAAGAAACATGAGTGACGGTAGCAGATATATTGATTGGAGCGGGCTTAAACATTTTGAAGTTGGCCAAGAGTTCCAATCGGGCCAGAAACGCGTTGTCATTGATGGAGAACAATCCATTGAGAAGAAGAACGATATAATGGATCAAGGGAAGAAGGTCAAATACTTTGGGGGGTTTGTCGGACAGAGGGTCTTGGATGCTGTCAACGTCGCTGGTGTTGTCTTTGTCTTGCAAAGGTGGTTGGGGAGGTTGGGGAGTACATTTTTTGGACAATTTTTGAATACTGTCTATGGCCAATTGAAGCTTGATGATGGCATATTGGTACTGCAAGATCTTACAATCGAGAGAGGTGATGGAGGTGGGGCCTGTTGGAAGGGCTCCTGGTTCGGCTGCTCCTACGGTGGTGGACATGAAAGATGGGTGGTCAGGGTCTAGCAATGGTGGAGATAATTAACGAATGTTGATAACGACACGGAAGTTGCGGAAGCGATGGGCCACGGATAATTCAAAAGGGCAAGTCGAAAGCAAAGCCAGCAAGAAACAGAGCGCCGGATTAAAAACGAACTGGTGGGGTCAAGTTCTCGTGTGTTGATGGTGGAGGGAATACGGCGTCTGATATTGGGATATTTACAGCAACAATTAGGGGCAAAAATGGATGATGAAAAAGGGTGTATCAGACACAAACGGTATGGGAAGGGGAAAACAGGAGTGGCAGAAAGACGAGCGCCTACCTAAACCGATTGGTGATGATGAGATGGGGTAAAGATCAAAACGAAGAAACCTCCAGGTTAATGTTGTGTAAGGGCGTGTAAGTTGGTGAGGTTTGGGAGGGTTTGGTCATGTGATGGATCATGGGTGAAACAGAGGGCAAAACATCACCAAAACCATTGTACAACGTAACCGAGGGTAATTAAAGGGAGAAAAAGAGTTTCCCTGCGAAAAGATTCACGGTAACAACAAGCGAGCATCGATGTCGGCGTGGCTCTATACGATTGGAGGTGTACTTTTGGTACATGCGGCATACTCGTCCATGGAATTCCATCAGGTGTTGAAGACTGTCCATCATGACAACTTGGTGTTGACGGTGCCGACAGACATTATCCACGAAACGGTGTATGGGATTGTGTTGATGATTGTGGGGGCGATTTTATCGGTGAAAAACCAGGTGGTTTATGCGGTGGAGGGCCAAGAAGTAACCGACGAAGGGTTGGAGGATATCAATATCAATGTGGCCATCAAGCAAGATCACCAGTACCTAAGTCCCATTGAATACAAGAAAGCTGCGGATTTCAATGAGAAGGTGGGGGTCAATGACTACGACCACTATGAGAGCCGGGTAGATTTCATGGACTTGAAACAAAAGAGATCAGAATATAAGGCCTGGTTGGACAATCAGCACCGTGAAAAGTCCTGAGACTCAATTCTCAGTTCAAACGGTTGACGAGGATTTTTTGTTTAATTTGGTAGTCTAACGTATGTATTTTAGAATCAATGACAAGTTATGGATCTTGTAGGCAAAAAGGTTTTAGAGCCCCAATATTAGGTGCAAACTGAACTTGTTATAGTACACTTATATTCTGCACTTTATATATCCATATACAATAAGTCTTTATAGATGCTCCATCACCACCACCACCACCACCACCAAACACAAAATCAAGAAAGAGAGCTTTCAATCCATCAATCCTTATTGTGGCTTTGTTTGACCCATAGTCCATGGAACTGGTTTCTGGCATTGTATAACGAAGAATACCGGTTTATTTTATTTGCACCAAATTCATGAAATGGCTAACAGATTCCACATATAATATCAAAACTATGCCTTGAACCTAATCATTAAAATCCTATTTTGTACTTACTTAAACCATTATCGACAAGTCTATTTTATTATTAGTATATATGAAGATTAGCAAAATCTACCTAGAATTAGAACAAAATGAATAGTTAAAGTGCTTATAACGAGAAGTTGCTGATTAGATGACCTTCTTTTGAGCGGCCTCGGCCTTTGTTTTCATTCTAGCTTCTCTTTCTGCCTTAGCCTTAGGACCAGCCTCGGTGTCCAAGACGTAATCCCACCATCTGAAAGAAGAAGAGTATCCCCCAACAAAGTAGTGATGGTGTAAATCGTGATGATCGGCACCGGCCCAGAAAGGAACAAAGTTGTGTAAAGACCAAGGGAATTCATAACCGGAATGGGAGTCAATGGCTTGGAATAATCTCAAGGTAATCCAAACACAAACGGTGAAAAGGTGCAAGTTTTTGGTGAAATAACACCAAACCATGGGGATTCCAACGGTACCTAAACCTAACAAAAACACTTCGACTGGGTGGGCGTATTCAGCAGCCATCCCGAAAGGAGCAGCATATCTATGATGTTGTTTGTGAATATATTTGTAGAAAACACCATAGTGTAAAGCCCGGTGGAACCAATAATGCCATGTGTCTTCAAGAACGAAAAACACCGCTAAATGGAAACAAATGGTTTTCCACGAAGGGAATGGAACCAGGTAGCTGATACCCAAGTATTGACAAATAGGATGGAAAAACCAAATTGGAAAAGCTTCAAGAACAAAGTGATGGATAAAAACAGTCTTGAAACATTCCCATTGTTCTTGAGAGCTGGGTAACTTGGTGTCTTGAATCTTCCATCTGTTGAAGAAAGGAATTTTATCAATGATGAACCATGGCAAACTTCTGCCAAAATAGACGATTTCATGAACAAAAAAGAAAATCACTCCAGTAGTAAAAAGATCATTATTAAAGTAATAGTAGATGGATCCCCAAAGCTTTTCAACCAAGTTCAAGTTTGGTAAGCTGTTGAAGTTGTCAAACACCCCACTAAACGTGGTGGCATTGTGGAAGCCAGAATAGTCGTGGTAGACTTGACTCATAGTGGAATTCAATAGGTAAAAATCGGCTTCAACAGGTCAGTTAAGTTGGGTAAATGGCCATCTTTTTATGTAAAATAAACGTGGATTTCTTTTCCTGGCTCCACACGACCTGATGTTTGGAGCGTGTCGTATGCTAAACGATAGGAACGAATCGTATAGCGACATTTCTTGAGATCCACGACATTTATCGCTCAAAAGGTCATCCACATCACGCGCTCCATTACCTAAGCCATCGGTTCGTGTACGACACAAACGAGCAGATGCGACTATCACGTGACATGCTTCTCCAGTTCATGACAGTATGTCAAATTAAGGATATATGTCAGGTTGATAGATAGCCATCAGACAGGTTGGTCACGTGTCTTAAACCCTGGGCCCCAAACCAAAATTAGCCTGTAGTTACCATTATAGTAGGAAGCTCGTATAGAATGTGATGGGCGTGAGCAGCTTCGTTTCCCTTCCAAGGAAATGATAAGTGTATCAGGGGCTTCATATTGGGGCAAGTAGCAACGTCCGTAAGCAATATCAAGACTCTAAACCCTATAATCGCTCGAACAAGCAGTTGTCGATCAAAGATCGGCCCAACCGTCGTAAAAGTATCGTGCTGCAATAGTTACAGTTGAGGCGAATTGGAGGTCAATCTCCAATATGTAGTTGATGCCACACTACAACTCTATTGTTGTCCTGGGTATAGTGGAATGACTGGTGTGATAATCAAAGGTAAAGATAAGAAAGATAGTGGACTATATGCCGGAACCCCTTCGGGGGGGGGTAACAACTATTGTCTTCCTCTAATATGAATAGATTAGGAAATTTTAAGATAACCCGTCGGTCATAGTCATGACGATAGGCTGTTCCGCCGATGCAATTATAATGCAACGGTTTTGGACGTTTTAAACCAAGCCACAGAAAATTCCCTTTTGAACCACCACATTTTTGTTCCCAATAGAAATTGACATTTTTGCCCACGACAAACAGCAATACCACAAGAATTTATTGACCGAAGCTGGCAAACTTCTGTTCAAAGAAAATCAGGTCATTGCTGCTTGGTACATGATAACACTTTTCACACCCCGATATCACACGGGCTCATACTGCACCAATCCATCAAAGGGATTAATTAATAATGAAATATTTTTTAGCCACATTACGTCTGGCACCAAAAATACGAGCTCAAGAATATCATTTCGTAAACCCGTCAATTGAACATTCACACATGAGAACGCGCCAAGTTCATTCGTACAGTGCCAAGTTTTCAGTCAGATGTTGACGTATTAAGTTAGCCACCAATTCAATATACTCAATTAGCAAGTACATTTTCAGTGGTAGATGAAATTATAGAATTGGACTAGCAGTGGTGGTTAATAATAAGTCTTGAATACTCAATCATTACCATGAGCAGATTGTCCTTTTTTTTTTGTTCTACTATTTTACTATGCGTATATATATATAAATGTATTATTGGATAAGTTGCAAGTTAACGATGATACAACGTATCAAGAAATTATTACCCAGTTTGAAAGCAAACTACCACCACAATCATTAAAATAATATGAATAATATCCATTACTCAATGAAATGAATGTCATTTTTGTTGAAACGTTAAATAAATTACCAAGTCTTTGGACCAAACCTTTCACCAGTAGGAACGAGTTTTCTAATGGCAGTAGCATTAGTATCCATAGTTCCGTCGACTACATTGACACCCCACCACGACGTCATACTGGTGTTGGTCAAGTTCAAACACAAGAAAATAAGTAACATGGACCAAGCCAAACCAATATCCAAACCAGCAGATAAGGAATAGTTGTACTTAGACCACCAGTGGAACCACTTTCTCTTGACAAACCATCCGAAGAACAAACCAACCATAGAGTATGAGGCATAGTTATAAGGAGTGGCAGGAGGAATCAAACCAGTTCCCGAGAAGAAAACTGGCCAGTTGATCCATCTGATTGGAGAGTTTGGATATTTCTTCAAAACTAACCAAGAAATGACTGGAAGACCAAAACCCAAGATAAAGAAGAACAATAACTTGTAGTACAATTGACCGCTAGAGAATTGACGTTGTGGACCAATGACACCCCAAATAATAGAAGCGTTGAAGAAAACTCTTCCACCTGGACAAGTGTAGTGATTCTTTTGGTCACGAGCACATAAGTTGTCGATGCTACCATAGGCCCATTTCAAAACAGCGACTTGCACTAAAGAACCCCAGATGGTTGCAGCGAATTGGGCAGCGAACAAAAGTCTTGGAGCAATCTTCATGTAGTGACCCAATTTCATATCTTGAGCGAAGGTAACAGCTTGGTTGTTGGTGATATAACCGAAAGTCTTGAAGAACATCATAGCCATTGGCTTACCTGGACGCATGTAACCAATGATAAATTCAGTAATCACATTCAAACCAACAGCAATGTTGGTTCTGGAGTAGATAATACCAACAGGGAACAAGAAGAAAAGAGCAATGAGTAAAGCAATGACCAAGGCGAAAACTGGCAATTCAGTGTTCCATCCTCTAATAGTTGCGATGGACATACCAAAGAAAACAAGGAAAACAACAGCGTACCACCATTCTGGAACTTGCTTATAGTTTTGTCTCATTAATCTTTGATGGACGTCAGGCTTTTCAGTTTGTTTAAGTTGTTGCATGATTTCAGGACCATGGAACAAAATGGTATGCATGATAGTGGCAGTCATAGAAGCAAAAGACAAACCATAAGATAAGGCAAAGGTTGGAGATAAGAAGAGAGGAGAGTAATTCTTGTAGGCTTCATGGTCGAAGGTCAAGGTCTTCTTGTTGATAATCTTACTGACATTGTAGGCGGTACCATTACCAACATTAGAGTAGGAACCACTGGAAGAAATTGGCAAATACTGAGCGTACCAGGTGTTAGAGTAAGCGACAGCAGGGATAACAATCCAGTAAATGACCACAACAGCAGCAAAGATAGTAGCAATGGTTGATGCGGGAGGAATCAAAGGAGAACCAACATAACCCGCGATTTGGTTCCAGTCCAAAGCAAAACAGTTAGGGAACAAACCTAACCCAGTAGAAGAACCGAAAAGTTGGTTGATAATGACGTTATTTGGTTTAATCCAAGTAATCCAAGAAAAGTTGGACAAAGCTGGAATAACGAAACCTGGGAACCAGTACCAAGCGAAAGATACAACGAACATGACACCGAAGAACATAAGACGAGAGATCTTCCAGCCATTAGCAGTGTGATTCTGGTTGATGTGCATGTTAGTCAAGAAAGTGGCAGTGACCAAGTTAGATGGCCAGATGGCACTAGCAGGTTCGACCAAGACTTTCTTGGCGATACCACCCATAGCAAAACCAATACATTGGGTACTCCAAATGGCAAGAATGTCGAAACCCCAGCCGAAATCAGAGTCATAGAACTGGTTTTGAGAAAGTAAGATATCAGTGACATAAGCAGCACCACCACCAAAGGAAACATTGGCCATAATGGTAATAATGGTGTGTTCCTTGATGTTGAAAGGACCAGGGTTAAGAGGAAGACCAAAGATCTTGACGTTAGGCAAAGACCATTCCCAAAGTTTACCAAGAGGGTAGGCCAAGATCGAGGTGACGAAAGTACTGATAGTGAAAGATGGAGCATGCAAGGAGAACAACAAGTTCATAGCACAACCAATGGTGGCCAAAACCATACCAAGAACCCACATTCTAAGGGTATTTTGTGGGATGGTTGGATCATCACTGGAAGGAACAGCTGATCTGACTTCAGGGTATGGAGAGTCATCTTCCACGACGATAGCGGCATATTCATCATCAAGAGCGTCATTAATAAGATTGGAGGTGACAGGGTCGAATTCTTGCGACTTGGAAACAACCAAGTTGACAGGAACCTTTTCGTCAGCCGATTCGAAATCGGACTTCTTGACTTCTTCAACCACTGGATCAGTGCTGAGGAAAGCCTTGATTTTATCCATAGTGCCTAATTATATTTATATACTAGGATAGATTTGAAATCACAAGATGGAAGAATAAAGTCTATTTTACAAGCGGTATCTGGTTCCTTTTATATCAGACGGGGGTTCGGTCCGCCAATTCGACGATATGGAGATAACATGAAGGTCCAACTAAAACAGAATGGTATTTTTTATAACCTTATTTTTGTGACAATCCAAATATTTTTTAACTTGCGAGCTGTCAGCTGCAGCAGTCGAAGCTGATAAGCTGCATAATTAAACTTAGAAGAGAAATTTGGAAAAAACAGGCGGGTCATCAAATCGACCAATCAAACTTTAGTGTCCTGGCTTAGTTGTCAAAGTGTGTTACCTGTTTATTTTAAAAAAAAAAAAAAAAAAGATAACGGCGTGTGCCACATGGCCAGTGAGATAAGAATGTTGGGGTATGGTGGTTGGCTTTCTTAGGCTTATCAAAAAAACCGGCCAGATTATGCAAGTGACTATAGTTGTCGTGATTCCGTTTGTGGGGACGGCACCAAATGGTGAAATTTTTTTTTTTTTTTTTTTTTGTGACTCCCCGACTTGATACGGCAAAACTGTCGGGGCCCCAACTCCACAGTTGGAGATTGTTATTGCCAAGCACCTATTTTGTATTTACAGGTCCGCAAACGGGATATCCGGCGACAGAGGCAATCCCCACAATATAATTGTGCGACCTGTGGATATAGTTCTTAGTGCTGACGATAATAATAGACCACCGCTGATATATGTGGAGCGAAACTATCGCAAGTCTCGATGTTACACTCCGATAACGGCTTGGTCATGTTGTAATGACATCTTCCGCCTTCAATAGCTACTGCTGTTGTGGGGGTGGGGGGTTGATCGGATTTGTAGTTATTTTTTTCTACGGTCTACAAGAACATTTCTCATACAACTGATCTATCAAACTTTATGTCACATTTTTTTTGTCACCTTTTTTATGGTGGTATTATTAATTAATTATATTTAATAGGTCGTTAGTGGGGTATTAAGGCTGCCGAAAAATGCGTGTTACTTTCGCCATCACTTTTATTATTGGTGCTGCTCACCGCCAGTAATCCCGGCAATAAATTTTTTAGGGAAGAGCGAAATCGCGCCTGTAGTACCATTTTCGTTTGGGCCCTGAAATCGATCGTCGTTCCGTGTGGTGGGCCCTGAGAGATCGTCGAAAACTACAAAAATTCTGCTGACCCAATCTGCAACTGCATCGGCCCACTATACGTTGAAGATTAATGTGGTGAAAATAATCCTAGTATCATCTCCACCGACTCTTTCTAACAATCAAAAGGCTAAATAATATGGGCACCATTGTAACTATAAAACTAAAATCGATTCTTATTTGTTTTTTTCTTTTGGCTTGATAACCATAAAATTAGCTTGGGCCACTTTCTTGCAGGGCCATTCACCGTAGATAATGCCGTTATAAGGCAATCGGTTGATTTAGTATCACCATCCAGCTAAACGGCAGATCTATCGCTTGCTCAATTAAGCAATTACAGTAAATTCACAGATCTACGGCTCTCTACTTTTTTTTTTTTTGTTTGGTTGGATTAGCTACCTCTTTGACTCATCAAAAAAAAATCCAACCGGCCCGCTACTTAGAAAATAAAATACCCACATACATAAAAAAAACTACAATTTTTGAATGATCACATCTCGCCATCCTTCAACTCCGTGGTATCTTACTGGATTCAAGAAAAAGGGGATATCAAAAATAATCGCTTCAACGTTTCTTCTACAAACTATATCCATACATATCCAACGTTACATTTGTAATTAGATTGATATTTAGTTACATATTCTAACCGCACCTGCCTCATCATGCAAGTTACATAGCTGGTTAGTGGGCCCGTACAAAACATGCCGCAAAAAATCCAATTCCTCCATCCACTTTTGGTACGGCCCTGACACAACCTCCGGCAAGCTCTTCCATTTTCGACTGGTTTTCGCCTGCTATAGCCGTAAACTCTTGACTCCAACCTCTACGCGGCCAATCTTGCATGACATTCTCTCGTATATCTAGTTTCCATCCTAGGGATTTGATAAGGGAATCTTGAAGTAAATCGACAACCACCCTTTCATTCTCATGGGGATGAATCGAGCAAGTGGAGTAAACCACCCTGTTGGCGTTGGGGAACAGGAGGGCATGCTTGACGATCTTGAATTGGAACCCCGCCAACTTATTTAACCGTTCCGTATCTATCTCCTCTTTGTCTTGTTCTTCGAGTGCACGACCAAAGATACCTGACCCACTACAGGACGGGTCAACCACAAGTCCGGTGACTTCTTTGAAGTCATTGGGGTCAGTGGTGGTAAAATCCGCATTAGTAATCTGGATCAAATTCTTCATACTTCCCGTGGCCTTGCCACACATAGTTTTGAGAATTTCGACTCGTTTCTGATCCCGTTCAAATGCATATACAACACTCTCCTGGTCCCTTCCAGCAATATACGAGGCACAATGGGTGGTCTTATTTCCTGGAGCAGCACACGCATCTATAATTTGGCTATGTTTACTGTGATTTAATATGTGTGCTGGGAAACAAGAGGCTCGATCTTGGATGATTATTTCACCTTCAAGGTATGCTGGTGTAGACGTGATTTTTTCCCGGGGATGGACTCCGAAAAGGTTGGGGATATATTCGTCGTGGTAAACTACTCCAGGCTCGGTTATGTCCTCGATTTTGTCCACTTGTCGAAGTGCCTTGAACCATCCATAATTACAAACTTTTTCCTTATTGCTTTTGATTAAGTTGACTCTTATCCACCTCACCGGGGTTTCGTCTTCATCTGCTTCTTTTGTAGGTAATTCTGAAGCGGCTTTGACCTTATACTTCAACTTAAGTTTGGTGAATTCGGCTTGAAGTCTAGTCCGGTGCTTCAAAAATGCATCTTTAATCGGGTGTTTACCCAGTTGAATCCGTCCCTTGGGTGAAAAAAGCAAGTCATGCACTAATAGCATCAAGAGCTCCTCGCTGACTTTGGGCTTGACCAATTGCTGCTTTATTTTCGATTTCCGGATCACCTCCACAATGTAGTCTTTGTACTTTAAAGTAGAATACACCACCGCATATATATGTTTGGGCGAGTTCGTGATCTTTTTGTCGTTGAAGATTCGGGACTGTAAGCTTCCATTGGACCGCTGGCTGGGCTTAAGGAATGACTCCGCTTCGAAGTAGAGTTTCATGGTGTTATTTGGTATATCATCTCATCTCGAACTGAAATATTTATTGCTTACATAAGCGGCTATCTCCAGTTGGCTAGCCCCTAACAATGCAGGGATATCAGGCGCTGATCGTAAGGACTTATTAACAACCCATTTGGGGCTGGAGTATTCTCTCGTTTGGGTACAAAAATCAGGCAGTCCAGTTTTATTGTTTGTTGGATGGTATTATTACCTTTGAAATTGAGCTTACATCAACCAATTATATGTCATACAAATGGGATCTAGTGGCCGGCATCCTAATAAATGTGGCTCGGTATTTTAAAGTTCAGCTATCGTCACATTTACCGGACTGGGCTAGGCTCATTTGACAGCAACAACTTAATAGCTTACAAGAGAGGCTTAAGTATTTCGCCCTTTATTCATGAAACGAGCCCATACAAAAATGCACCCAGAAATGCGATAAGGTATCTGTCTGGTTCAAAATACAGACAATTTTGTGCCCAACGGTGAAACGGCATGAATTGCTGCTCAAGGGTCCACCTCGTGTCAGTGTGGCTACCTAGTCTTGCATAAGCAAAAAAAAAAAAAAAGAAAAGGGATATCCACAATTTTAAATAACCATAAACCAGATCTTTTCACTGTCCAAATTTAGAACAGACTAAAATTGTTAACCAATACGAATCATTTACCTTGTTTACGTAATTGCTTATTAATATGTACCCTTGCGGTAGTTATCATTAGATGACATCTACAACTTCCATTCTTTGCTTGTGGGAATAAATATCATGTATATCACGTATATCATGTATATAATGCCAACTCACTGGTTTTAATTTGTGACATTTTGCAATAATTTCTAGAAAGTGGAATGACTGTTGGACCTCACAGCCCATTTTTTTACTCCCCAGTGCAAGTTACTTAATTAACTTCATAACCTTTATAATTTTTATAAGCTGCATCAGCTGCATTGTCTTAGTATTTCAAAAACTATCCCCTTCGATAATTCACCTTCCTCACTAATGATCGTCAGTAGCCTTCTCCTCTCTTGTAGTATTGGTATCACCTACCATCCACCATAGGACTGTGTGCACTCCCGAGTGATCAACAAAAACCACCACTAGATCAAACTGATCCCCTTACTACCCAGCCTCCGTTGCAATAAATCACATCATCACGATCCAATTCGTTCTTTTCATCCATCATCCAGTCCTCCATAATCTCGGATCTCTTTGCTGTTAAGTTACGACCATGCCGACACCTCCGTCTAATGCCTATCCACCAGGAACAAGACTAACGGTGGGAAGTCATCAAATTTCAATCATCAAATATATCTCCGAAGGAGGATTCGCTTATGTATACAAGTGCTCTGTGGAGCCGGCATTCCACGGGCGCAATGTTTCCTGTTTAAAGCGAGTGGTTGTGCCTAGTAAATGGCAATTATCAATTTTAAGACAAGAAGTGGACGCCATGAGAAGATTAAGAGGCAACAAGCACATTGTGTCGTATATCGACTCGCATGCATCTCGGATTCCACCGGGAGCCCCCAGCGGGCCGGGGGTGGCCCATGCAAATGGTGCAGTATCCAATGAACAACAATATGAAGTGTTTTTACTAATGGAATACTGTGAGAATAAAGGGTTGATTGATTTCATGAATACGAGACTTACCAATAGATTGACCGAATCTGAAATCTTAAATATCATCTTTGAAGTTACCATAGGTGTTGCAATGTGTCATCACTTACAGCCACCTTTGATTCATAGAGATATTAAAATAGAAAATGTGCTTATAGATGGCCAAGGAACATTCAAACTATGTGATTTCGGCTCATCGGTTCCATATATGCCTATTCCCAAGACCCCACAAGAATTACAAGCCACCAAAGAAGACCTTATGAATAACACTACCCCTCAATATCGCGCTCCTGAAATGATTGATTTGTCGAGAGGTTTCCCTATTGACGATAAACTGGATATATGGGCATTAGGAATTTTCTTATACAAATTGTGTTTTTACACCACTCCTTTTGAGCTGCCAAATCAAACATCCCTTCAAGATTTGGAACTGACAATTTTAGCGTGTTCCACAACCTTAAGAATATATGATCGCCCTGGTCTGATATTCTCCCCTCGATTAAAGAATGTCATCAAATGTTGTCTTCGTGAAGATCCTAGAAGAAGACCAAACGCGGTTCAATTGTTGGGAGAAATTGCCGAAATGAGAGGTGTCCAAATCCCCAGCGTAATTCCCTATAGTGTGAAGCAAAATAAGGTTCACACTGAAAAGGAACCATTATATCCAAGTGTCCCTCAACGTACTGCAACTGAATATCCTATCAACAAGCACCATATTCCCGAAAACAAACCAACTGATCCTTTTGCATCCATTGACAAGCTGAAATACTTGAAGGCAGCCACTGTTAACCTTCCTACTGTTGGTAAACCAAGACAAAAGTCTCCATATGGAGGATCTGAAGCCATTAATCCTAGACCTAGGCTTCTGGACGAAAAACCAAGACCGAAAAGCACTTACGATGACAAATCCGCTTCGATTCAAAAGTACGTTCAACAAGCTTTAACTAGCAATGATGATCTTAGTTCAAGAATAGAAGACGAAAGAAATGGAACACTCGACTTTTTAAGAAGCAAGGAAGAAGAATCAAGCAAGTTGGCCTCTGGACAAAATACTGGTAGTAGTTTTAAAGCTAGTTTGAAGAATAATTTAAGAAGAATTAGTACTGGTAATAGTACGCATGAAATAACTCCGGTTCAAAGTCAACATACTCCATCCAGACACAACAAAAAGTCAAGTATTTCTTCAATTAAACAAATTTTGACTGGAAATGGATTTAGAAAATCTAGCAGTGGAAGCCCTGAAGAATTTGTTAAAATTACTCCTGAACCCGCGAAAAAGTTATCTATTCAAAAGAGAATGCAATTGTTGATGAACCATAAGGACTCCCATACTTATCGAACCGCCAATGGGTATGGTAAGTACACCGATGTTAAGGATGTGGATGAAATTGATGCAATCAACAGTATTCAATATAACTCATCTGCGGATAATGAGGTAAAGCCAAAGAAAAAGTTGGTTCCACCAAGAGTTCCTCTGAGCTTGTCTTCAAAAGCTGGATCTCCTTTTGAATCAAATAGACCATACGTTGCGAAATCAGAAAAAGTGAGACCAGCAAAGCCTGCCAAAAAGGTACCACCTAAACCATCTAAACCTAAACATTTGAAATCAAGTCAGGATTTGCATGCTAGAAGACTGAGCACATCAAGTGAGATTTCTGTGGTAGATATAGATGACATGGAAAAACAATTTTCTAAAAGATTTCCAAGTTACGTATAGCATATATTGACGAGATTTATGTATAGTGATTGCATAGTTCCTGATTCCATAACACCAAACGATTAATCGGGGCAATAACAATAACGAATAGGAATATTATCAATTATACTCCATTATAGCAGTACTTCATAAAAGTAAATCCTCAACTGCATTTTTTGATTTTACATAGATTATCGTAGATACATTGTATGAATTAATTAATATTGCAAGTCCTGGAATTGAGATTCAAATAGTCATAGTGGCACTTTCAACGACTATAACATCGAATAGCCCAGTGACACAAGTCTAATTCACAAGAGCAGATCACTCTTGGTGTTGGTCTATAGGTAACCTAGAGTGATTAAGTTAAAACAAAACTGGAAGCGTTAGCAGTTTGGACCCCAGACACGTAGATAGTAGTTTATTTTCGTTGCAAAACTCACTACCTACGAGATCCAAAGACTTGAAGCTGATGGATTGATAGGTATTACACGAGTGTAGTGATTTTTATCCAACAGACATAACTCCTGTAATTTTCTTGCTTTGTTATCGAGTTTTCCTAATTTGCACTATCACTGGTTGAATAATCTTCTATCAGATCAAGTATGAAGTCCATTCCCTCATCAAACTTTTCATTTATCACATCAAAGAGTCCATCAGCATTTGTCCTTAAAACTCTTCCAAACTTCCTCCTTGGTCTTTTACTTCCGTCATCTGTAGTTTCGGTGCTGTTACCATTTCTCGCAAATCCACCATTAGACCCCTGCCAACATGGATTGAGACAACTGGTGAAAATAACCGAGTTTTGATAATACCAATCTACCATTGATTCATCCATGGCTGGAACCAAAGACTTAAGGTTGGATCTACTGACGAACACCACCGTTCCTTTCACTAGTTCCTTCACTTCATGTGACGGTCTCTTACCATACAAATGAACTATTGATTGGTAGGCGTTACCAAATCCAACAAGTACCATTTTTTTCAATTGAGAGAAATAGGCAAGATAGTTGTCCCATATGTATAATAAAAGTTCTTGACCAAAGATGGTTGGGTTATAACTTTGGGACTGTCCTTGCATAGACCCCGCAGGAATCGGTAATTGAAATGAAGGGATATTGATATCAATATATCCTATTTTATCGTTTGATTGGTTAGAATCACTATTTTGGATTTCCTTTTCTATTTTGGTCATTATTTGAGTCAATGGATGTTGTAACACAATTGAAGAACTTCCCTCGATATTACCATTGATTGGATTAATATTGGCCCAAATATCTGGAGGGTCATGAATGGTTAATACTATTACAGAAGAATCATAAATATCAGGACTGGCAATGATTATGTCATCCAAATTTGAAGGTAAATCGGTGGTAAAGGCATTGGATTTCTCATTACTGGTGAATTTAGGAATAATTGGCAAGGTGATAAAGGAATGTTTGTTGAATAATTCCGAAAGTTGATGCGATCTGATGGGCTCCGCAACATTAACAAGATTGTTAATTTCAGCTTCATTGGTTAAATCATAGATATCATCAAATGATTTTTCAGGTAATCCATGTCTTAAAGATTTCCAATATTTAGACTGAATTTTCAATACTTCATCGATGGTTTCTATAGTTTCTAAATGTGGTTGTGATGAAATAGTAGCTTCAGGAACTTCACCCACCAATACTTTAGCTACTGCCAAAGCACTTTTACTGGTAGAGTCCAAATTATAACCACCTTCCAAAATGACGGCAACTTTACCTTTGGCGATTCCTTTCAACATATGGGTCATGTAACCATAACCAGCAGGGGTAACATGACATCCACCAATAATATCACCATCTGCAGCATCAAATCCTGAACTAACAATGGTCAAATCGGGGTCAAACTCGGTGATCACAGGTAAAATCACCTTGTTGAATGCATAGAGATAATCCCCATCATGCACACCAGGACTTCTCCAAGGAATATTAATATTGAAACCTTCACCATCTTTTTCACCCACTACATCTGGACCACCAGCTTTAGTACCAGGATAAAAGCGACCATTTTCATATCTGTGGATAGAAATGTATAAAACTCTGGGATCATCATAAAACGCTTTTTGAGTTCCATTTCCATGATGTACATCCCAATCGACAATGACGATTTTACGTACTGATTCAGGATAAGCTTTCAAGATATTTTTAGCAGCCACTGCAACATTACTAAAGAGACAAAAACCTCCCGGGGTGTCAGGTTCAGCATGATGGCCAGGAGGTCTTACTATGGCTAAAGAATTTTTCACCTTACCTTCAATCACAGCTTTGCATGCTTCGATGGTTCCTCCACAAGACAATTTTGCAGAAATATAGGAATCATTATTGACATAAATGGAATCACCATTCTCAGTTTCCTCCAATAATTGTTCACGGGTCATAGTTTCGGTGGCAGCGATATATTTTAAATGGTCTTCTGAATGAACTTCCAAGATTTCTTCGGCTGTAGCTTCCCTTATGGGGATTTTAACCATTAAAGGTCCAATATCTTCAGTACCCGCCAAAGATATGTCTTGAATAAGACCAGCCTCGGCCAATCGTTTATAGATTCGGTATATCCGACGGGGGTCCTCTGGATGAGGGTCTATGTATTCAAAATAAGACGTGAAGATTTTGGCATGGTATCTCATTCTAACGTCATATACGAGCCCAGTCTTCAAAGGGCTATAGAAAAGCTGGGGCACCGTGGGGGGCACCACCACTATCTCAGATGGGGTTTCGGTGATTTCTTTGGCGTCACTGGTTCCATTTCCATCAACATTCATCTGTTGTTTGACCTCGACCGTTTCTTCAATCTTGACTTTCTTATCGCCATTTTCGGAGTGATCGGGGAGTAATTGAGGGCCTCCGCCGTTCAATTGCTCGTGGCTCCGTTTCTTCAGCGTCTCGTCCAACTTGACTTCTGGGTCCGACATGTTGATGGGATGATGTAAACAGAGATTGGGTATTTGCGATTTTTAGTCGAGGTAGTTGGGTGTAACGTGCAAACTTCAGAGAACATGTAAAACCTTCATTATCGCAGCCTGGAATCACTGAACATGCAAGAAATCTTTACCCAAATTGGGCGTGCCAGCAAACTGTAATATTTCCCACCAACTCCGTGGTGTAACCTGCAATACCATGTCCTAATTTTTGACTAATTTGGATCACAAGAGTCATAACCGAAAAACATCATAAACGTTCTTTTACTGTATCTAACAGGCAAGTTTTTAGTTTCTCTTTCTCTTTTTTTTTTTTTTTTTTTTTCTTCTTTCAAATTTTTTACTTGTTTCTTTTAGTTTTTGAAAAAAAATGTCTTCTATGGTCCCTGATGCCCGAGATCGGGTAGATGCACATGGTGATTTGGATCAAGATCAACTTTACTATGAGAGTCTTGCTAAAACAACCACCAAATGGCAATTTGAAACCGTGGAGGGATATTTCAGACAGGCATCTGTAGATACTGACGATATGACGTTTGACTATGTGGAACAAGATTTTGGCATCTCTCAACCATGGCATCAATTGATCCATAAGGTGGGCCAACTCAACCGAGAAGCACCAGACAATGTGGCATATAAAGTATTGTTTCTTGCTCGACATGGCCAGGGCTGGCACAATATTGCCCTGGCAAAATACCCAAAACAAGAATGGTTTGCCAAATGGCGATTTCTAGGCTCCGATGGTGATATCACCTGGGGTCCTGATGCCGATCTCACCGATCTTGGTGTCACACAAGCCCAGGAAAATCGGGCTGCTTGGAATCGTCAGTTGCAATTAGGGGCACCACTACCATCAAAATTCTACGTGTCTCCCCTTCTGAGATCCATAAGAACCTTGGAATATACCTGGAAGGACCAGAAAATCCCTCCACCTTTAGTTCTTGAGAATGTTCGTGAAACCATTGGAGTACATTTGTGTCATCAGAGATTAACCAAAAATGAAATAAGTGAAAAATTCCCCTTTCTCGAGTTCGAACCTAATTTCACCGAGGAAGACGAGTTAGCTCAGTTGTACTCCCCCGTAAGAGAACAACTTTACCAGCAATTTCTCCGTATCAACGGAGTACTTCAAAAGTTGTTCGAGGATGATTGGCTGCAATTTTCTAACAAAAATGAATTTATTTCCATCACCTCACATGCTGGAACAATTCGCTCGTTCATCACCGTAGTGGGCCACAGGAAGTTTACTATACCTACGGGAGGAATGATACCGATCTTGGTGAAGGCAACTAGAACTAGTCAAGATTGATATTGGTTATACGCCACTATATGCAGGATACAGGCTCCTGCAAAATATCCATCAATTAACTCACAATTTCTTCAGGAAGAATCAAAATTCTGTATCTTCCATTGGAAGTCTGCTGGGTTCGCTTCCGTAACATGTTTTTTGTCGTATTCTGGTTTTCTTTTTCAACCCAATTGACTTTGGGTGCAAATCGAGACTTCAATCACGTTTATCAAGACAAACTAAGAGAGTTTATCAAAAATCGCTTACCATAGAAGATTAATAGAAATAAGCATATAGCATTCATTAACTCGTTGGCTCCATATCAAGAACAAAGAGCCTCTTTCTACTATTAGATTCTATAGTCTTGGTCACGTGAGTGACCCAACCTCTTGTAAGCTAGCAAAGAAGGCACCCAATACGGTATGCCATTTCTTTGGGGCCACTAGTAAGACCATTGATTCGGAGCCTTGCTATCGACCATCTCCTACCCTTTTCCAAGTATTTGCCCTTGTACAAGTATTAAGACATATTATGGATGTATGTCTATATGCAGGCCATGACATCCTCATCGCTAACTAACGTCATCGCATCAACAAGCTGGTCTAACGTCACAGTAAACAGGTCTCCAAAACATCAGAATGAGACAAAAGAGAGCCAAAGCATACAAGAAACAGATGGTCGTGTACCTCCACACCTTCAAATTCAGAGAACCATACCAAACAATTGTGGATGCCGATTTAGTGTTGGCATGTTCCAATGCATCATTTGAAATCGACAAAGGATTAAACCGAACGGTACAAGCCGAAACCAAGCCCATGATCACCCAGTGCTGCATGCAGGCGTTGTACGATAGCAAGGATCAGGTTGCTATCGACTTAGCCAAGACATTTGAAAGAAGAAAGTGTAATCATCGTGAAGCTATTGATCCCAAGCAATGTATTTTATCCATCACTAATATCGAGGGAGAAAATAAGCATAGGTATATTATAGCAAGTCAAAATCTTGAATTAAGAAGATCTCTCAGAAAGGTTCCTGGAGTGCCTCTTATTTATATGAATCGGTCAGTGATGGTGATGGAACCATTATCGGATGCCAGTGCCAAGTTTTCGGCTAGATTCGAAAGAAACAAGCTAACCAAAGGATTAAATGATGCAAAATATACAGGAAAGGCTCCTGTAGAGAAGGAAGTGGTGGAAGGAGGGGAACCTTCCAAGAAAAAGAGAAAGGGACCAAAGGAACCCAATCCATTAAGCATAAAAAAGAAGAAGGTGGAGAAGACCAACCAAGAAACTGATGAACCAAAAAAGAAAAAGAGAAGTAGACATAAAAAAGCCAGTACTGATAATGAAGAATCCACAATAAAAAATAATGTTGCTGAAGGTGCTGGCAATTCTGACAGTCCTGACAGTGCTGATAATGCTGATAGTGCAGAGGCACCAAATGGAGGCCCTGAACAAACTGCTACTGATGAATAGATCAAAAATGGACCTTCCAGGAATATAGACTACTGATGTGCAAAATTATTGTAAAATTAGTATACACTTCTAAATAATGCAATAGATATAAATATATCCATTCATACACAGTATGACGTGAATCCACACGTAGTAAAATGGTTACCACATATGGGTAACATTAATGGTTGTGTTTTTTTAGGTTACCGTTAGTCGATTGGTTCCAATCGCTTCAACAGGAGAAGCTTCTTGTAGCTCATTATTGTTCTCTGGGGTAATTGAGTCTATTTCTGTTGGTTCAGTTGACTCCTTGACTGCAGAGACTACTTGTTCAGATTCAGATTCAGAAGTAGGAGTAGAGACCTCATCATTATCTGTGTCCTGTTTCTTTTCTTCTTCAACTAAAACATCAAACAAATTTTCATTCTGTTTAACAGGCTTGGAGGGAAGCTTCACTGGTTTGGTTTCAGTTTTCAATATAAATGCCGCTGTCTCGTCAACCAGGCACAATTTGCAATCAAAAGCCAATGATTTTTCTCTCAATACCTTCTTTACTGCAACCAGTAATTTGATCAAATTAGTTTCATATTCTTCAGTTGCTTCCTTTAATTCAGGCTTGGAATAAAACACAAACGTCGAGTTTTTGATCCACAGTAATTCAAAATCGTCAAGCCCGGATTCTTCTGTGATTCTTTTCAATGGACGTTCAAGTTCATCCTTGGAAATTCCGAAAAACACATCCAAAATCACTAAAGCATTAAATTTCAAATTGCTGATTGTTTCCTCTTTTCTTGTGGCTTCAAACAACGCTTCTCTCCTAAGACGTAAGGCTTCGCTGATAGTATAATTAGGGGATTTTGTGAGTCTGGTGATCACAATGAAAACAGATCTCTTCGGTTCTGCATCTTGCGATTCGGTATATAAGTTCATGACTTCTGCCAAACCATGGATGAAGGCACGTTGAGGTTTACTCATGGGTTGAAAATGAAACGTTCTTCTAGGAGACTTAATTCCATTATCTAATTGGGTGAAATAATCCTCGATAAATGATCTCATGACCGATTCAATCCGAGAACACCAGGTGGTTTGTTTCTCATAAGTATCAAACATGGTATCAGGGTAAATAAAATCCTGGCCCGAAATCTTCTTGGAGTCCTCAAAGTTGAAAGCTTCTTTCAATTCACGATCACGTTTGGCCCGAGCACAGGCAGCGTCACAATCCAATATTGATCCAACATTCGATGGTTCTTCTCTGGTGCTTCCACAAGCCACTTGCTTTTTGATTCTTCCACATTCACATCCAACCAGTACAAGTTCGGTGCACCGGGTGACGTCACAGTCCTTACTTCTTCCTGATTTATTCAGATGACATTTGAGCTTGCAAGTATGAGGGCAACTGGTTCTAATCTTGTTGCACTGAGCTCTACATATCGTAGAACTATCATGAGTATTTTCCTTGGTACATTTAGAGGAGCATACTCTTAAGCATGGATGACCACATGATTTGGCAACCGTACATATGTTCCCACAAGAAACATTTTCTTGAGAACACAATACTCCGCGGACATTGGATTTGAGTCCACAGTTACATTCTTTTTCAACCATTGCAGTACATTTGGGACAACTGACAGAATCATCATGACATTCATGAATTTCCCGTCTATGACCACATTCCTTACTGCGTACACATTGTTCATGACAATTAAGGATTGTACCACATCTGACGGGAGCTTCAATTCTTGTTTTACCACAATGGCAAACTAAATCGTCATTACTTGATTCAAGACAAACTCCACAACGACCGGGATGACAAAGAGCCTCACAGAGATGGGCTCCACATGATTTCAACCTGTTACAAACACGGGTACATATATGTACGGGTTCAATCGACATAATTTCGTCATCGAAATTGGTTCTGGTATTATTCCTAATAGCCTTTTTCTTGAGTCTTTCTCTAGTTTGAGCTACTTGCTCATAAGCACAACACTCTTCACGGTGATAATGCTTTCTGCAACTCAAAAGAGCTTGACACTTATGAGTACATTTAGGTTTATACCCTTGAGTAAGAAATTTACATGGAACGGTATAAGTTTCATGTCCACATGGGCATTTAACATCAAAGAAATTATGACATTCACATTCACCTTCATGGCATTTCAAAAGGCATGCACATCCGCAAGGTAAAATCTTGTCACAAACGGATTCACATTCGGGAATTGGATCAGTACATTTTGTACGTCCTTCAACCTTAATATTGGTTTTCCCACAGTAACAAGTCTTGACTTGAGAGGGATCAAGTTTACATACCTTTTTCTCATGAGATAAAGGTTGACATCCATAATCTTGGTAGTGGATATCACAGTCGTAAAAGATACGGGTAGTATTATTACAAGCAACACCACCGACCCATTTCTGACCATCAGGTCCCAGACATTCTTTGATAGACTTGTCTTTGCACTTTAGATCAAGATGTTCTTTACCACAATAACATTGAATATTGATATCCTCTTCACAAAGTCCACAAAAGCCCAGATGACATCCTTTGGAACAATTATGACCAAGATCACATAAGGTGACATCACATGGATCTTCACATGCCCAACCTGATTCATAAGGAGTAATAATACAAGGAAGTTGCTTTTGCAATTTGCCACAATGACATTTCATAGTTGGGCCCATGGCTCCACAGATAGGATGGGAGCCAGGATGACAAATGGAGCTACAACTATGAATACAAGATTCATACTTATAGGTACAAGCGTTGCCACAACTAAAAGGCACCAATGAATTATTGGTGGGGTTGTGGATCCGGCCACACCAACAAGTAAACCGAGAAGGAATCTTATTGGTAGCTATATTACACGACGGACATCTCCAATTTTTCGAGTTTTTATCGGTCGAAGACCCTCTAATGGCCCAATCTTTGATACAATCCAAATCGTAGACTCGATAGCATGAATTACATGACCATACTTTGGAATATTGATCGATTTCACTGGTACACACAAGACAGGTGTAAGTTCCCTGTTGGATTTCACGAAGAATGGTGGAAGAAAGGGTTTCGTTGGAGTAGTCCTCGTCTGTTTCTGGTTCTGATTCCGAGGATTCCTCGTAAGCGGCGTCGGCGGCTTCTGAATCATCAACCAGATCATCGTCATCGGATTCAAGATCGATGATATGAGGATGATAACTTTTGGGTGGCAGAGGCGGTTTTGGAGACGGGACCGGCTGTTCGGACAAACTCCGGGTATCCTCTCCTCCGGCAGTGGGGGGCCCTGGATCGATATCCTCTTCCATGATTTACTTTTTAGAATAAAGGTTGCAAAAGACCAGTCATTGGTTTTTATATACATCTTGAGTCATAGAAAATGGGTGCGGCACGACTAGTGGCTAGCTAACCATTTGGCCCCTGTTTGCAACCCCATAATTACAAGGCTAGTGTCACCGGGCTTGAAGCTTGAATACCGAGACTTAGCCGAGCAAGAAATGGCCGAGCTGAGGTCACATGGTAAACAAGCTGGATGACTCATCGCCATTTTAAGAAGTGAGATGCTACTGCGATGATGCGACTAGCAACAGTAGGGTAGAAAATAACCAATATAGAACAGTACGTGTTTGTGGAGAGAGAGAAGCGATCATGTGGGCTAATATATGAAGACAGTGACCTGGACCGGTTTTTTTTGGTGCCAATTTTTACAGTGTGATGCCAGCGATCGTGATGATAATTGTGGCTGTTTTCTCGGTTATCACTGGTGCTAAAAAATAGCTTGTAATGACATAACAAATATATCCAAAAAGAGCCAACTTACAAGGGCCATGTAATTAGATACAAATTATAGGTGTATTGCTATATGCATGACATAAACTAAGAGGCAAATCTAACGGTATTAAAGAAGATAGCAAGTCATTAGAGACATAAATTAAAAGGTAGGGGCGTAGAAATTCAAACCACCAAACTTAGAACATAACCATAAAAATCATAACTCATTAAACGAAAACAAAAGACTTTTGGACTAACCAATTCTCACACTTCTACGTTTGAAGAAGTCCATCACCTTTCTAGCTGCACTAGCCTCTTTGCCATTAGCAGAAGAACTGCTGGTAGAACTAGACTGGTTGGATTTCTTGGAATTGGAAGACGAGCTTGAATTGATTCTCTTTTGTTGTTCTTTATAAGTCCCTCCAGAAGATGGGGCCAGAGCCAGGTTCATTTCTGAAGGCTCCAAGATTTTTTTAGAGTGGACTGAAGGTGCAGGAGATGAATTAGTAGTAGCTGCATCACTATTATTAGCTGAAGCTGGAGCATTATAGCTACTGTATAAAGATAATAAACTGAATCGATTCCGTTTTTTGTTTTCGCGTGCTTCTTTGTTTTCTTTATCTTCATCCTTGGCAACTCTCTTGGTATGTTTTTCATCTGTTTTCTTTACTGGTTTATCTAATTTCGCTGGTTTCTCCTTAGATTTGGGTTTAGTGTTTAAAGGTTCTTCAAGTTTTTTGGGTAATATATCCACTGTTTCTTGTGATTTTTCTTCAACTCGTTCAATTGACATACTCAAATGTTTATCCTTAAACGCTTGGGTCGTAGTTTTATCTTTCCATTCTTCAGTAGCGGCTTCGTCATTTTCTTCTCTGGTACCAATTTTGTCTTTCCAATGAGCTTTTTCTTCCATTTGAACTACTGGAGAAACTGTTTGTGTATCAAAAGTAGGTGTTTGGTTAATCTGGGGGGTTAAAGCGACTTCGTTAGTAGCAAGAGAAGTGGAACTTTTGATGGGACTGGTTTGAACGTCAGTGAGGTCCAATTGATCCATCTTATCTTCCAAGTAACTCAAGACGGAATTTCTCTTCTTTGAGGGATCAGGAGAGTCAAGATCATTACTTAAGACCCCATTTACATGAACATGAGTCACCACGGAGTTCTTTCTTGAAGGAGCATGATGCGAAGGACTATTATTTTGGGATCTGGCAGTTTCATCACATGTTTCCGACACTGGAGATGCTTTTGTGGGGGAAGTTGAAAGGAATTGAGGAATAGGCAAATTGATTGGTGATGGAATCTTGATATAATCCAAAGCAATGGGCCCATTCGAGTTAGATAAGAGTGAAGTTGTCATGGAAGATGGGTGATAAGAAGTTGGTCTAGGTTTATTGGTTGAATGGGGCAATCTACTTGATTCACGAGAATTGGTTGATCTTGAAGGCAAAGTAGGGGGAGGCATTTGCAATGCTTTTTCCTCTGGTTTCTTGGTAGGACTTTCCACTATAGTACTGATAGGAGTGCCAGTATAAGTTGTTGACCTTGGAATTGTCATTGGAGGAGGGAAATGATAATTGGAGTTCTTGGGAGAAGAAGAATGAGGCAATTCTAGGGAGGAGGTGGAATTGCGTTTAATATCATCATTGACCACCGCTTTCAAAGCATTGGATGCGAGTGGATAAGTAGAAAGGGATGCCGATTTGGAATGACCAGGAACGTATTGTTTTGAAGGGGAATCTGCTCTCGATGGTTCTTTTAATTCTGGGGAAACCGCTTTTGGTGGAGGATTTGTAGAACCGGTATTCTTTGGTAAGGCCACTGCATTTGCCATGGAGAAAGAAGTTGAAGGAGATGAATAAAGTTGACTTATGGAGGTGGAAGAATAAGACCTTCCATGAGAAGGAGGTTTATTGTTACTAGTAGCATTTGACATGAGAGCCGAGCTATTAGTTCTTTCATTAATCATGGAGAATCTCTTATTTTGGTTATATTGAGCCGGGATTTTACCTCTTGAAGTGGAAACGACGTCGTCCTTTTGTTTTTGGATTCTATCCCATTCCGGTTGTCTTATAGAAAGAAGATTAGCATGAGGAGCTAGCCAAGGATGGTTTCTAATTTCATTGATGGATATTCTCTTTTTGGGATCAGGAACAATGATTTTTCTTAATAGGTCTCTGGCAAGTGGAGAAACATATTTGGGAAATGTTAATGGGGTTTTACAGATATAATGATAGAGTCTGACTATATCGGAGCCATCCTCATTGTCGGGATCATCATCGAAAGGTAAATAACCAGCCAACATAGCATAAAGAATGACACCTGCGGACCAAATGTCGACTTTTCTACCTTCGTAGGGGGATTGGGTCAAGACCAATTCAGGAGCAGCGTAACAAGGGGAGCCACAACTAGTTTTCATCAAATCATTTTTTTCACGATTATAAGAATTGACGAAACCAAAGTCGGAGATGACGACATTTTTATGTTTATCGAGAAGCAAATTCTCTAATTTAAGGTCCCGATGGATAAGACCCTTTGAATGCATATAATCGACACCACTAATGAGCTGAGCAAAAAGCTTTTTGGCCACGTTCTCTTTGAGGTATTTATGATGAAGAATGTAATCAAACAACTCGCCGCCCGAGGCATACTCGAGGACAATGCCGATATACTTACCCGACTTCATGACTTCGACCAAATTGACGATATTGGGATGATTCAAGAGCTTGAGGGAATTGATCTCGCGATGGATCTTGATTTCCGATTCGGAATCCTTAAGAATGGTGTCTCTTTTGATGAGTTTGATGGCCACCTGAGACGGGTGCTTGCCGTCCTTTCTCCATCCCAACTTGACCTTGCCAAATTCGCCCTCTCCAAGGGTGGATCCAAGGATATACGCCCCGAACCGAACCTCACGATGGACCCGTTTGGCGATGCGAGAACTATCCAGGCTATTTGGTGGGACAGCTGGTGCAGCAGGCACTGGTGATGTCTTTGTTGTTGTTGTTGATGGTGGTGATGATGATGATGGTGGTGATGGTGATGGCGATGGGGCAGAAGCCCCGTGTGGTCTGGTCACTGGACCAGGTGGAGCTGGGGGAGGGGCACTGGCCATTCCCATCTCGGGTGATAACATCATTACCTGGGAGGCCATAATCAGTGATGGTTAAAAAAGAGTCCAGGCAGAAGAGAAGCAGATGAATCGGTTATAAGGCACCAGGCTAGAATAAAAAACAACAACAATACTGTGCAACAGGCAATAGAGGTGATTGTTCCTAGGGACGGGAGTGTTTACGTTTTAGTTGGCGCACGCGGGGGACCCAAAACTACTTGGTTACGGTGCTGCTTTGGGAAGGATAAACGGACGGGGCACGACGGGGAATATCGTCTAGGCGATATGGGTGAAACGGTTGGGCACCAAGAGGGAATGTGGACAAATCG